>VDFB02028919.1:0-27423 GCA_007258455.2 Sequoia sempervirens
TGTCTACAATCTTCAAGAGGACTACAAATTAGAATTTAGATCTCAATTGATCCATGTTTGTAAGTTATCCTCATCTAGATTTAGTATTGAAACTTCATCTATTTCTAACACATTCTAGAATTTACCCAATTGTTCAACTTGTAAGACTTGAATTCTTGATTGAAACATTAGTTCTTCAATCCTTTTTGAATTTTCTTTAGATCTATAACTTACACCAAAGGAAGAGGGAAAAATATTTTGCCATATAGGGGATTACCTATATCAAAAAATGTTTTGGCATTTCTACGTCGACAATAGCTATGATAATGTAAAGGAGATATTACCCTTGGTCAAGCAAAGGCTAAATAATAAACAAGTGACAAATCAACAATTTTTGCAACTTACCACTTAGATATGAAAATTCATTGATTGATTGAATTCACTGTACTCATCACCTTCAAGGAGAATTGGATTCTTGATTTGAAGTCTTGAAAGAGTTAATACTCACAAAAAAAAATTGACATGAAACATTAACAAACTCACATGAAATATTGATGCATTGCTAACATGATGCTTGACTAAAATAATGCTACATAATTTTGCAAATTTTTCCCTTGAATAATTTTGTGGTGCTCAGTTATGATCTAAAAATTGCTAGGATTGCTTAGGTGTTTCAAATGATGAAAAATACATATTCATATTTAATTCTTTCATTTTATATAAATTAATTATTGACAACTAACAAATGATATCAGATATCTAAATGACCAAATATTGATGATGGAATATTTGAATTGGGGCCTAAATAAGATAGAAAAAAGTGCTAACTCCCTTGTCTTGACCTATTGTGGGGCCTTAAGTATTAGTAAATAAATATTAATCTATTATTCCCAATTCAACTTTTCTTTTCTAAAAAGATGGAGAGTGGTCAGAATAGGTGTGAGGGTAGGAGTTTGAAATCCTCTACTACAGAGAATGAGGGAGATGTTGATTCTGAGGATGAGGCGGATAGGTTGTGGCTAGTGCTTCCTACTAGCTAGCTTGTTAGAGTTGACATGGAAGCAACAAGGATTTATTGTCTAGTGTGGTTGACGAACGCGAATGGGTTGTGGACGATTGTTGGGTTGATGGTGAAATCTCTCGTCATCTACTCAGCTAGTTTTTCGATGCTGCCTTTTGTTGTTGATCAGTGGGAGGGTATTTTTTGGTGTGAGAATGGTTGGTGGGTAGCAGTGTTTTCTTCTACTACTTCTCTTCTACTAGGTTTTTTGTTTCTTCCTATGTCTTCTCAACTAGAGTGTTCTTGTGTCATGTTCTTTGGGTCCTTTAAGTTGGGTTTGATTGTGGAATGGCTTATCTTTGGCTCTGATCGACATATTGGGGGAGCTGGTGTGCTCATTTTGTTGGCTTATTCTATGATCCCTCTCTCCTTGGTTTCCCTTTTCCCCTTTGGGTTTTTTCAGCTGATGGTGGATGAATTATTATTGTTGATTAATGTTGTGGGTTGCTCTTCTATGGGTTTTCCTCTTGATCCCTATCCTTTCCAGATGGTTAGTGGGTGGGCTTTTTCCTTTGGTGATGTGGAAGCGGTGAGGATCTACTATATGGTGTAGTTGATGGATGTGACTGGGTTGTAGATGGTTGTTGGGTTGTTAGTGAAAGATTTGGTCATATGCTCAGCTGGTTGTTCAAGGCTGTCTTTTGTTATTGATTAGTGTGAGGGAATTTTTTGGTGTGAGCATGGTTGGTGGGTAGTAGTGTTTTCATTTTCTGCTTCTCTTCTATTGGTTTTTCTATTTCTACCTATGTCTTTATTAGTTGGAGTGTTCCCCTTTTGTGTGCTTTGGGTCCTTTGAGTCGAGGTTGATTGTGAAATGACTTATCTTCGACCTTGATCGATGTATTGGGGAAGCTGGTGTTCTCATTTTTTCATCTTATTCTATGATACCTCTCTCCTTGCTTTCCCTTTTCCCCTTGGGGTTTTTAAGCTGACAGTGGACAAATTGCTATTGGTGATTGTTGTTGTGGGCTTCTCTTCTGCGAGTTCACCTCTTGGTCTATGTCCTTTGTAGATGGTGGGCAGGAGGACTTTTTCTTTTGGTGGTTTGGTTAGATTGAGAGATTTTCTTTCTATGGTATGGGTGTGGCTTGTGAGTGGCATTTTTCTTCTACTACTTTATTGATACATGGTATGGTGTTTCTACTACTATCGTTTATGTTGGTGAGTTTCTTTATTGTGTCCTTTGGATCCTTTGAGGAGGGTTTGGTTTTGGATGGGTTTATCTTTGGTCATGATCAGCATATTGGGGCAATTGGTGTGATCTTTGTGTTGGCCTACTCTCTGCCTCCTTCCTTTTTGGTTTCCCATTGCCCCCTTGGGCTTTCTCTATTGATTGTTTGGTGGTTGTGGTTGCTCAATATTTTCTTCCATTTGGTTAGGTTGTTATTCCAATTTTTTTAGGTGGTGGTGGTTGTTTATGTTGTCCCCTTTCCTATGTTGTTGTTGGCTGGTCTTTTTCTAAATTTTCATCTATTAGTCCCACATTATTTGTGTTGTATTTTTTCCTTTTTTTGCTATTGGTTGGGTTGATTTTAGAGTTTATCATGAAGACACTACTACTAGTGTGTGGGTTACTAGTGTTGTTGGTTGATGTAATACCTAAGTCTTTTTTCCTATTTCCTTCCCTCTTGGTGCCTAAGGATGCGGTAGTTGCTTGTGCTACTAGAGTTTTTACTTTATGTTGGGTGCTACAGTTGATTTCTTCTTTAAAGGTGAAGAATTCTCTTATGAAGGTGGAGCCTTCTCCTATTGAGGTGGAGTTACATGTTTTAGGTTTTTTGGAGAGTTTACCTTTCTCCTACATGTTCCTATTGAGTTGGAGTCTGTTTATGTAGCCTGAGTTTGGTGGATTTGGTGGTGATGGCTTTATCTTCATCCTCTCCTATAGAGGGGAGGCCTCTCCTATTGAGGTGGAGTTTGGGATGGTTGTCCAAGTTTGTTGGTGCTACAAGGAAGCTATTGTTTTTTAGTGATTTGTGGTGCTCTCTTACTTTTCTTTCAAGGTGGGGAGTTTGGATTGTTATGGCTCAATGCAGACTATTAGGTTTTTGGTCCCTAAAAATAACTAATTTTTTGTCTAGGTTCATGGCCTCTATAAAAACCTAGTTGTAAAGGGTTGAAGGTTCCATAAAAACCTATTTGTTTTAGCTTGAGTTGATTTGAATACCTATGTTTGGTTGTTGCCAATGGGCCATGGTTAGTTTCATGATTATTTTCCTTATAGCTTATGTGCCTTGTAAAGGATTTTAGATCCCCACAAAACCTTTTTGTAATGGGTTTCTGGTCCCATCAAAACATGTTTATCACTAATCAAAACTTTGATTTTCTAAAGATTATTATAAAATTGGAAAACTAATAGCACAATTAGGTCCAATCACATAAATGGGAGTTCAAACTAGTGTAAAATTGTCAATGGTGACAATTTACGACACTACATAACTAATTATTTTTTTCCACTCTATCTTTTTCTCTCTATACTCATTATATAGGTGTTATCCCCCATGTATATCATCTTATACTATACTAAAATTTAATATTTTAAATAAAAAACCACATTATTCTTTTTATCAAATAATATTGTATAATATTCATACAATGTAATTATAAGGAATCAATCACCATCTAACTTATAATAAATATGATGATCTAAATTAAGATCTTAGAAATCCAAATACCAACAAATAAGAATTGAATTCATAAAACCACATCTTAAGAGACTCTTATAGGAATTATATAAAGTTATTTTAAATATATAAATCAAAGAATCCTCCATCTCAATAACATAACTTTCTCTCTACCTACATCAAGTAGATCTCTTCCTCCAAATCATCATATAGGCATGGTGTCTTAGCATAAGTCTATTATACCTCTAAATTAAAATATAATACTATACATAATGGGAAACTAATGGATATCATCATAGTAATTGAAAAAAAAATATCGCCAAATTTTATTCCCTTGACCTAATAACATCCTTTGAAATAAATAATGATAATTTATCCTATGTTGATTTTTACTCTTGAACTTTTCAAGTAGTTGTACATGTTTCTTCAACTTATTTGAAGCATGCTTACTCATATTCTCCTACCCTTAGGATTATTTTTTTTGGTCAAATACAACACCAAAATGTACATATTTATATCTATGAATTTTTCTGAATACTAGAATAGCTATACAAAACTATGAGAAACAAATCATATAAGAATTCACGCATGTAAAATTAAGCATCCCACCTAAGGAATGGGCTCATTAAATTCTAATGTCACCTATGAAGATTAATTATTGTTAAAAAAGTATGTTAACTTGTGACCATACACATAATTTACTATGTACAATAAGTCTCTCATAAGATTATCTTATATTGGCTATTTTTGATTGGTTAAGTGTGCATTTGTAACTCCCCATATCATAAATTAACTTACATTGTAACTCTCACCTCATTAGTTCTCTAAAATTTTCTCATGCATTATAGATTCTCTTACTTTTCAACACATGTATCATAGATGCTCTTACTAATGTAAGAGGGGACTCACAAAAATCTCACACATAATCTTTCAACACCAACAATAGTAAACATGAATCTAGAATTTGCAAGAATAGACTTTAAATTCTCTCTATGTAACTTGCAACATTGCTTCACAATTTCAAATAAGTTTGATTAAAAAAACTTGTGCAGCCACATAGGCTGAAGAAAATCATTAGAAAAAAAATATAAATCTACTTTATGACAAAAAACAACTTGATAATGAAACCCCAGATTCTTCTTCTTCAAATCACCCTTAGACAAGGTGAAATTAGCTCCCCAATCTGAAATCTTCAATCACCAACTTGTTGATCTTCACCCATGGATTTCATAATCTATTTATTTCTGCAACACACCTTCAAAACCTATAGGAATTTCTTTTCCACCTTATCCAAGAAAATCAACACCTTCCCTTCTCTTCCTTGAAAATTTTGGAAGAGTCATCTACTCCAAAAAATTTCAAATCACCTTCCAATAAGGAATCCACTACCCCACTTTCTATAGCAGTCATCTTCCAAGGCCAACCTAGGAAAAATGCATTGAAAATTCTATGAAAAATATTAAATTCTCAAGAAAAATAAAAAAATAAAAAACCACTCCCAAGAATAGGTAACAAATTGGATTCCACTCCTAGCAAATGGGCCTAATCTCTGAAAAGTTGCAATCAACACATGGGTGACCATATTTTTCCATGATATAGTTGAGTAGATTTAATGAGTTGTCATAACTTGTAACTCCCAAAATCCCATGCCCAAGAAGGCATATTTGAAGATTTTAGCTTGTAAATGCCACCAAAATGCATCCAAATTACAATAAGGTTGCTACATAAAATATGACAAAAAAATATTTAATAAATTATCTTTCCAATTATTACAAAATTATTCACCTAGCACATTAAAATATAAACTATTGCACAAATTAAATAAATCATTTTTTTGGTGAAGCAAGACTACTCTCATAGCCCAAGATGCTCCTACATCACTTACGCATGTTACACATTGTGAATACTCTTACAATTTAAATGCACATGATTGGCACACTTTATACAATAATGTATCTAAGACATAAAACATATTCTTAATAATGCCACCATGAGTCCTATCCAATCACACTAAGTAAGTAAATTTGTATCCATTATGGGCACCAAATCAATAACAACTCCATTATCACATACAACACAATCCCTTCATTCTCTCAACCTATTTTCTATATTTCTATGGAGGCCAATTCAATCGAATATTAGTGAATCCCTCCCATATTTGATATATGAGATAGAGATAACTAGAATTGTGCATATTGTTAATGCTAAGAGTTTTATGTTGGTAATATTTTTTATATATACATTGATATTCTTTTTATGTGTTTTTCATATATGTAGACATTTCTGAATTTTATACATGAAACTAACACAAAGAAATTTATATATCCCTTTGCATTGGGTATAAAACTTTTAATAATTACTATTTTTACTTTAGCACACGTGTAATTCTCTTAGGATTATATGCACCCTAAAGTGGGGGAAATATAAAGATGATACGTGCCAAATTAACATTTTTCTCCTCATTTGGAACCTACTAATATTATAATTTTAAATTTAACAAAAATTGCAATAATATATTATAACTTGTGATATTGCTATCAAGATTCAATTATGTAGTTTTCTGAGTCAAACTCATCAACCCATGTTTCATGAGTAGTTGTTCACAAGAACCAATCCTTCATGATAATGAATGGTCCACTTAGCACTCATTGTATCTAAGTGATGATTGTAAGGGTGAAGCATTAGGCCTTCTTGAGAGGTTACCCATCCTAGTACTACTCCAACTAAAGGACACTTAACTTGCAACCCCATTTGAAAAACCTTCAACACATGTTGTGCCTTACAAACCATTCATTATAGAGCCCCTTTATCTCATCAATTGATAATTAGAAGGTATTTTTGAAAGCATGTAAAATTATGATATTGCTATCAAGATTCAATCATGTAATTTTTTGAGTCAAACTCATTGACCCATGTTTCATGAGTAGTGGTTCACAAGGACCCATCTCTCATGATAATGAATGGGTCCACTTAAGCGTACTTGAGTTGGACTAGTAATAGGATGGGTGACCTCCCTGTAAAGTTCAATACTTCACCTCTGTGAGCATCCCCTAGATAAAATGAGTACCAAGTGGGCCATTCATTATCATGAGAGATTGGTTCTTGTGAACCACTACTCATGAAACATGGATCAATGAGTTTTACATAAAACACTAGATAGTTGAATCCAAAAAGCAATATCATAATTTGACATTTTACAAAAAATACCTCCTACTTATCATATTATATCTATTTATCATACAATTATAGAAAGAAAAACACAAATAATACTATCATAATTGTACAAACATTAATATACCCCAATACTTAAAAACAAATAATAAACATAACACAAAAACTAAAAAAATAAAAAATAAAAAATAGATAAATCAAATGCAAGCATCCTATCTATTACAAATTACAACCAAACATTTTCTATTTGTATGAAGAGACCTCTTCTTTATTTAAATTCCTTATTAACTTTCTAGATTCTAAACTAACTACACTTGAAGAAAGAAACCTTTATTATGTCGAAGGCATTATCTATTCGAGCTTCACAAGCCCATTTTTTCCTTGGACAGCATAGAATTTTGAAGGGATGCAAGATGGTTTGAAAGATCATTACTGTTCCTCCTTTCGCTGATTTTTTTCTTGCTAGTTTTTGCATGATGTATTGAATACACCTCCCTCAAATGTATCTAAAACATAGATTTTGGTACCAAAATCCTTCCTTGGTCTCTTAGGGTTTTTCACCTAAAAGGGGAAGGATGGACCAAAATGCGCAATGTTTCACTCAAGATTTATGTAACGATGGATGTAATATTGATGTGAAGTGTGTTTAGTTGTGTTTGAATGCTTAAAAATAAAAATAAGTGAATGTAAACTAATCTAATGCAAGATGCTGGAAAACACAGTGCTGATTGTAAATATGAACTAGAAACCTAAACAAATGAAGACAAAAATGAATGAGACTGAACAGAGTGCACCTAGAGGTAGATTATTGTTGCTAGAAGGTTCCAGAATGTTCTAGAAGTCACTATTAATGGCCACTAGGACTCATTCACCATGCATGGCGAATCGGTCCTACTTCTGATGAAAAGTTTCAGAAATGAGTTTCTGACTATCGAGATTTGAATTATGACAAAACCAGTTTTCAGGCCTCTAGGTGGGACTTATTCACCATTGGTGGTGAATTAGTCCACCTACAACAATCTACAAATTCAAGAGTTGATTTTGTGGAGCTAGACCTCCACTTCTGCTTCCTACAGGTGTTCGCTTCTAAAACTATCAGATTTGGGTCTAAAAGTGACTTTTTATTAATTTTTTGACTTGAATGACTTTGCAATTTGATCTTCAATGATTTCCAACCTTCCAAGAGTCCTAAATCTGCAAACACACAAGACAAGAGAGAGTAATGATGAATGTTAGGGCATGGGGGTTTGCCTTGGTCAAACCCCGTTTAGGTAATTAAACCAAAATGATGAAGGAAAGGAATGAAACATAAAACAATGGAATAGATTACCTTTACATGATGATTGATCTTGAAATTTTCCAACATACCATGTAGAATCTACCCTTGAATGTTTGAAAATTGAACTTTTAATGCCTTGAGATGATAAAACCCTAAGTTGCTTGGCTTGAGATGGAATATTAGTGAAGGAATAATGAATTAGGTGAATGTAAAAGATGATAGAAGATTATCAAAATGAGGAGAAAAACACTTATTTATACACACTTGTGCCTTAGTAACCCGTTCACACCTCATTGCAAGCTAACATCAAGTAGTTTTTGAATAAAAACCCAAAAGGAAATTTAAAATATTTTGAATTTATGGCCAAGGGGGACTCATTCACCACCCATGGTGAATGGGTCCCACCTAGGGCCTAAAAACAAGTGTCGGAAAATATGTTGTATTTAATGTTGTTTGTCAGGATAATACTCAAAAATACACTTAATTAAGCATATGAGAGCATAAAGGGGCCAAATAAAGTATGAGAAAGGGATAAATAGTGAAAATATGCCTAGAAGAGTGTGAAAGCTTGTTACAAGACTTTATAGCACTTCAAAATAGGACTTTTTGATGAATAAAAAGGTGATTTTTAGGTAAATTGTAATTAATAGAGTTTAGACTAATGTAGAAATGTCTTACAACACCTTCACAAGACATCATTAAAAGAATTTTATTTAGTTTGTGAAGGTCCAAGACATAGATTGGATGTATAAAATGCCTCACAACACTTGAATCAAGGCCTCACTAAGTCAATTTATCATGAATTATCCCATGTCAAACAAAGGGCACATTTTTCTATGACACATTTAGCCCCCACTTTAGTGAGAGGATTAACTTGCTTCAAACTCACACTAAGAGAGATCCACATGTAGGTCAAGCCCCCAAGATACAAAATCATTGAAAGGCGAGATAAAAAGTAAGAAGAGTTGGAAAAAATGTACTCACTCTGGGGTGATAGAACTTTGGGTCACCTGCGAGGTGAGAAGGCCACAACATACTCACTCTAGGGCCATGGAACTTCTGGTCATCTACGGGGTGAGAAAGCCCAAAAGGTAAGATACATACGCTAGTTGTTATGCACTCACAAACAAACAAAAAGGTGGCTATGTGGAAAATTCATGCCGCTAGGTGGGCTTCTCGCTCAACCATGCCAAAGTTATACCCATTGATAAATTTAACAAGGTGCCACAAAATAAAAATGAAATGATTTGATTTTGAAACTTATAGACATTGTTAAATAAAAAATAATGCAAAAATTGTTCAAAGGGATTTTATTTTGTTTGTGCAATATCTGACCGTAGGGAACATCATGCCCAATGTCTCCAAGAGAGGGTAAAGTGCAAATGATCTCATCTTGTTTCTAAGAGAGGACAAGTGCAGGGTCTCATCCTAAACAACATTGTACCTAATGCTTCTAAGAGAGCACATTGCAAGAAAAAGAAAATCACACAATAAAATATGAGTGGTGATGTGTGCCCCCCAATTTAAAGGAATTGCTAACACCAGTACTATGAGCAACTGCATTAAAGTAGAAGAAGAGAAAGGAAGACATGAGAGCTCACCTAGAAATCCTTATGCCAAGTCATATGTTTTTGATAAGCTATGTCATGAAAAGATGGAAAGTATGTCATATGTGATCCAACATAAGGCACATGTCATCCACATCCAAAGCTTGATCTTATGTATTCATGAAAATTTAATGAATAGCCAAAGGAGGCAACCACAAGTGACATACAAGGACAAGTCTTGCTAAACCCCTTGCCCCCCACTGAGTGTGGGACAAAGGTGAGTTAGAAGGGTTGATGAAATGCATGCGAGAGTTAAAATTAATAGAGATTAGAGGAATTAGATGCCCCCATCTAGGGAAGCATACCAAACTCCTGAAAATTTTGTATTTCATGACTCAAGGCATGAAATTCATTAGTGGAATGACCATGAATTCTCTGATAGGCACAAAAGGAAGTCTTATCGTAACATTTCTTGCAAGTTCTAGGAGGGAGGGTGATCAAGTTATCATGGAGAAGTCTAGACAAGATACCTTCTTGATCAAGAGGAGAAAATGGTTGTGTGATTAGAGTCAAAGATATATCTTTCTTAGATGTCATTCCTATGCAAGACTCTATAAATTGTGAGATTTCATCGTCTTCATTATAGGAGGTTACAAAATCTAACAAATTAAAATCATGACTATGTTACGAGATGAAAGTTTGAATATTTTGGGAAGGATGATGTTCAAGACCAATAGTTTGAAAGGATGATGTGAGATTATTGAAGTTGAATGAAGGTGGGTAAAGAATGAGAGGATTTTTAGGATGTCCTATAGGATATGTATGAGATCCTTTGAGAAAAGTGGATTTAAGGGACACTTGTACATCCATATCCTCAATAGTCTTTTTTTGGTGTATCTCAAGGTAAGAGCAATCAAGAACCACTTGTTTGCCACATTCTAATGCCATGATATTCTCCCTAGGAGGAGAGTTGTTAGGGGAACAACAAGCCACATGTGCTTGACAAGGAAGGCTTGGTTCTTCCATAATAACCTCATTTCCAATAGGGGAATGATCAAGGATGGAATTATGAGGAGAGTAATTATGAGGAGAGGGTGTTAGCGGAGTGTCTATTACCATTAAGGTCTCATTCTCTTGTTCCATATTATCTACCTTACAAGAAGAGATTGTAATATGGTCATGCAAATTTGACGTGTGTAAAGTAGCTTCATCACAAGTGGAGGAGGTATCAAGAGAACAACTATGGTTTTCAAATAAATCTTCCCATAGGATAGGGATATTAGGGAAGGGAAGATTGAGGGTTTCATGAAGCTTAATAGGGGTATCTGCTAACACCAACCTATCCTCTTTGCATTGAGGAGGGATATTAGGAGATGAACAAGTTTGATTTTCATGACTATGGAGACTTGGTAAGGTGACATTTAGGAATGTGTTTATGATCTCATGCTCTTGTTGTGTAAGGTCATTCATAGGGGAATAAGGAGATAGAAAATCAATAATTTCAAGGCTTGTGACTTCTTACATACCAAAATACCTTTGTCACTAAGAGGAGAGGTATCGAAAGAAGAACAAGTATGTGTGTTATGATTGTCTACATTCCCATTCTCACCAATGGGTAATGTAAGATTAAGGATTGAATTAATGGATTGTTTCTTAAAGTCCCTATGATGGTAATTAAAATCAAATTCATAAAAGGAGATATTATGCTTATAAAATAAATGTTTAATCAAATCAAGAGCACATCTTTTGAAAGAAAACATGATAAAATGAAATAAAGTACAATGCAATGCAATTTTCAATGTTGAAGTATGTAAAGCAACAATCTAAAAATGAAATGATGTGAATGCAAAAGTGAAATTAAACAATGCATGAAATGAGCTATTTGAAGTGAAATTTAGTGAAATGCATGATACATAAATGCAACTAACTGATATATATATATATATAAGTTAAGGCACCAAACAAAAGCCTAAAAACAAATTTCTGAATTTTATAAAATGTTGTTTCAAGGGTCAGAAGGGACTGATTCGCCCAAGGTGGCGAATGAGTCCCAGTATGGACTTTTTTCAAAAAATTTAGAAATTTGTGACTAATTTTTATGCTTTCTAAGTGTTAATATGTATACCTAAGTGAAAAATATAGAATTTTAGAACTTTGCAATGATTAAAGATGCAAAATTGTAACCTATTATACACTTTTACACATGCAAATATGAAACCCTAGAATGCAAGCTAACTAATGCAAAATGTAATGCAAGCAATTCTAGAATGATTAATGGACTCCAAAATTAGAAAGGAGGGGATTCAAGCAATAGGTTCACCAACATGAAACATAGATTTTGGTACCCAAATTCTTCCTTGGTCTCTTAGGGTTTTTCACCTAAAAGGGGAAGGATGGACCAAAATGCACAATGTTTCACTCAAGATTAATGTAAGGATGGATGGAATATTGATTTGAAGTGTGTGTAGATGTGTTTAAATGCTTACAAATGTAAATAAGTGAATGTAAACTAATCTAATGCAAGATGTTGGAAAACACAATGTTGATTGCAAATATGAATTAGAAACCTAAACAAATGAAGACAAAATGAATGAGACTAAACAGAGTGCACCTGGAGGTAGAATACTATTGCTCGAAGTCACTTTTAATGGCCACTGGGATTGATTCACCATGCATAGAAAATTGGTCCTTCTTCTGGTGAAAAGTTCTAGAAACAAGTTTATGAATGTCAGGATCTGAATTTTGACAAAACCACTTTTCAGGCCTATAGGTGGGATTCATTTTCCATGGGTGGTGAATTATTCTACCTATAGGAATCTACCAATTTAGGAGTTGATTTTGTGGAGCTAAATCTGCACTTCTGCTTCCTACAGGTGTTCGCTTCTGAAACTATCGGATTTAGGTCTGAAAGTGACTTTTTATTGATTTTTTGACTTGAATGATTAATAGATGTCTTGAATTACTTTGCAACTTGATCTTCAATGATTTCCAAGCTTCCAAGATTCCTAAATCTATAAACATACAAGACAAGAGAGAGAAATGTTGAATGTTAGGGCATGAGGGTTTGTCTTGGTCAAACCCCATTTACGTAATTAAACCAAAATGATGAACGAAAGGAATGAAACATGCAAGAATGAAATAGATTACCTTTCCATGATGATTGATCTTGAAATTCTGCAACATAACATGTAGAATCTACCCTTGAATGTCTAAAAATTGATCTCTTAATGCCTTGAGATGATAAAACCCTAAGTTGCTTGGCTTGAGATGGAAGATTGGTGAAGGAATAATGAATTGGGTGAATGTAGAAGATGATAGAAGATTGTCAAAATGAGGAGAAAAACACTTATTTATACACACTTGTTCCTTAGTAACCCATTCATACCTCATCATAGGCCGACATCAAGTAATTTTGAATAAAAACCTGAAAGGAAATTTAAAATATTTTGAATTTGGGGCCAAGGGGGACTCATTCGCCACCCATGGTGAATGGGTTCCACCTAGGACCTAAAAAAAGTATCAAGAAATATGTTGTAGTTAATGTTGTTTGTCGAGATAATACTCAAAAATACACTTAATTAAGCATATGAGAGCATAAAGGGGCCAAATAGTGTATAAGAAAGGGATAAATAGTGAAAATATGCCTATAAGAGCATGAAATCTTGTTACAAGACTTTACAACACTTCAAAATAGGGCTTGTTGATGAATACAAAGGTTTTTTTTAGGTGAATTATAATTAATAGAGTCTAGAATAGTGTAGAAATGTCTTACAACACTTCACAACACCTTCACAAGACATCGTTAAAAGAGTTTTATTTAGTTTGCAAAGGTCCAAAACCTAGTGTGGATGCATAAAATGCCTCACAAAACTTGAATCAAGGACTCATTAAGTCAGTTTATCATGAATTATCTCGTCTCAAGCAAAGGGTACATTTTTCTATGGCATAGTATCTTGTACATTCTAACTGTCACACTCACATTTTTTTTGCATACTCTTATACTATCCTTGTCATTGATACTCCTCATTGTTGGAAACATGAGGGAAAACAACTAAGAGGGAGGGTGAATTAGTTGTCACAAAAAAATTAAACTTATCAAACTTATTAACCTTATTCTAAGATATGATGAATAACCATGAAAGCATAAATACACAACACATCAAAAACACACATAAAACCAAAAAAAAATATGTGGAAACCCTGTTAGGGGAAAAACCACGGTGAAGGTCAGTCCATAAGATTATACCCTATTAAAAGTATAAAGAAATGTGAATGGGGAATGCACATGCATTCAAGTGCACTACCTAGAGCTCACAGCTCAATTATAGAAGGAAGACTCACTATTTTACAAAAGGATTTGAATTACATCCACAAGAGTATGAATTGAGAAAATAGCATCTTCTAATGCCTGATTATAGTTATGGTTAAGCACATGAATATTTCTTCACACTCTGCTCACTCTTCTCCACATTTTTCTTCTACCTTCGAATGATTAGGAAATTATTCACACATCTTATACACAAGCACACCTTCAAATGGAATAAACAATCGCTCATATATATCTACAACAAGAGATTACATCGCTACATATCGGCCTCAACAAAATAATAAAAAGAATATAAACATTTGGCCCAAAACATTAAATAAATCTCTATGCCAATCAACCAAGGTTGGCCACAACATAGTCAAGACCCAAAACAAAATACTAAAACATGAAAACACTTCAAACAATTCTTCCTCGAAGATCCACAACACACTACAATACCCTGTCAGCCAAGAACATGAAAAACATGAACATGCAAGAGAAAATATCTAATCGTGAGCACAACAATCAGTGCGGACATGAAATTAAAATAGAGCACAATATAGAAACATATACAAACATTATGAATTACCAAAGAAGCATCCACAATAGTTGAAATTACTAGAATTACATCATCTTCATTCAGGAACACCAAGTGAAGCAACAAAAAGATTGTCAAAATACAACTACTCATAACATGATCAAATCATCATGAAAATCTCTAAAAATTAACATGGATAAGCAAGATATACTAAAAAATAAACCCTTTAATCCACAACCTCTGATCATCAATGTACTAAGCTAACCAACCGACTGAACTACACTTCAACACTGACAATCGACAAGTTACTTTATTACAATTTTCTCAATATCCTTGATATATACAGCTTCTAAGACATTAATTCCAATAGTGTTGACATTAATGACAACCACATATCGTCAACACAGCCACAACATCCAACAATCTCACCCTTTGGCATTGATGGCAACACATGATGTGAAAAACACCATCTACGCAACTATCTTTAGCACTTACACCCCCTTAGGTTCTAACTCTTTTCTCCTCAACTCTTTGACATGACTCTTCTCCCAATATGACTCTTCTCCCCAAATAATTCACAATATTTTACATGAATCTTCTCCCCCTTTGACATCAATGACAAACATTTCTTTTCTCCACACAAGCTTTGAACCACATATCTAAACATCGGTCTACTCCCCCTAAGTAGCAGCCACCACAACATCAATCCAAATCAAGATATGGTTGTGAAATGCATGGACTAATGCAATTCAATGCATCTTAGTTCTGATTAGGAGGGGTAATCACCCCTAGTTTCCCTCTGAGATACTCAAAAGTATCCTTAGGCAACAATTTGGTAAAGATATCTGCAATCTGTTCCTTAGTAGGCACATACTCCAATCTGACTTCCTTTTCACTCACCTTCTCTCTCAAAAAATTAAACTTGATAGGTATATGCTTGGTAATTGAATGCAACACCTGATTCTTATAAATATTAATTGCACTTAAATTATCACAAAATATAACAATAGGTTCATCATACATAGCTCTGATATCTTTCAACATTGCTTCATCCACAATACTTGAGTACAATTATTAGGAGAAACGATGTATTTTTCCTCTATAGTAGATAAAGAAATGGCATTTTGCTTCTTACTTAACCATGAAATCAACTTCTTACCCAATAAAAATGCACCACCAGTAGTACTATTTTTGTCATTCACATCACCTGCCCAATCAACATCAGTAAAAGAACTCAAAGTAAGATTATCATCTTTAGAATACCACAACCCAAAATCAACTGTCTCCATCAAGTATCTAAAAATCCTCTTCACAACAGTCACATGAGATTCCTTAGGATTAGCTTGAAATCTTGCAACAATGCATACAACATTCATTATATTTGGTCTGGTTTGAGTCAAATAAAGCAATCCATCAATCATCAATCTATATCTAGTTTGATTTGGTTTTGGAGAATCATCATCTTGTGTTAAATTTCATCCAGTCACCATAGGTGTACCAACTGGCTTTGAATCTTCCATACCAAACTTCTTTAGCAATTATTTCATATACTTGGACTAAGATATGAAGATCCCTTTATCTAACTGAGTAATTTGCAATCCCAAAAAGAATTTCATCTCTTCAATCATAGACATCTCATACACATTCAGCATCTCATCAATAAACTTCATGCACAAACTATCACCTCCTCCAAAAATGATATCATCAACAAAGACTTCAATAATCAAATATTTATCATGATTAATCTTGAAATACAAATTACTATCAACAGTACCTTTATTAAATCCAAGCTTCAACAAATACTTGTCAAATCTAGCATACCATGCTCTTGGGGCTTGCTTAATTCCATAGAATTCTTTCTTCAATCAAAAAACCATATCTCCCTGATCAGTCAATTGAAATCCATCAAGTTGTTCAACAAGAATCCATGTATTATTCTTCTCAAATTTTTGTAGTTCTTCTTTCATTGCTTACACCCAATGTTCATCGTTGCATGCTTCATTGATACTATTAGGCTCGGTCTTTGAAATCAAATAGTATTCTTCTACAATTTTTCTCCTATTCTGAACACCTTTGTTCTTATCACCTATAATCCAATCTTCTGAATGATTTAGTCTTACATACCTTAGAGTATTAGGATGCTCTTGAACTTCTCTCTTGTGATCTTTCTTCTACACTTTCACTAGTTCCTTCCTCTTGATTTTCTTGATTCACCGAAATGATCTAAACTTGATTATGAAGTTTGAACTTTCTTTCTTATGACAAAACTGTTATTCTGATCATCTGAATCATATGCACAAGTTCTAGATGGTCTAGCTATGTCTTCATCAACCTTGACATTTTCACTTTCAACTACTTTCCTCAATCTCTTACTATAGCACCAATAGGCCTTGCTTTTAGTAAAATAACCAAGAAAGATTCCTTCATCACTTCTATGATCAAACTTTCCTATATATTCATCTCTTTTGATACAACATTTACTCCCAAAGATTTTGAAATATCTAATAATAGGCTTGTGACCAAACCATAGCTCAAAGGAGTCTTACGATTATCACATTTGACTTGTACGGTTGAGAATGTAAACACGATTACTCATAGCTTCTCTCCAATAGATATGAGGAACATTTTCTTCTAGCATCATAGTCCTAGCAACATCTTGAATTGTCTGTTCTTCCTTTCCACAACTCCATTTTGCTGAGGGGTCCGGGGAAAATAATTGTCTCTTTATCCCATGCACTTCACAAAAATAATTAAACTCATGGGAAGTGAATTCACCACCTCTATCTGATCTCAAACATTTAATCTTCAAACCTATGCTCTATCTCAACCATAGCCTTAAAAGTCTTGAATTTCTCCAAAGCTTCAAATTTCTCCCTTAAGAAAGTAACCCACATCAATCTAGAGTAATCATCAATAAGTAACATGAAGTACCTGTCTCCTTGTAAGCTTCTGAATCTAGAAGGACCACACAAATCAATATGAACAAGCTCCAACACTTCTTTTGAACAATGTTGTTTTTCTCCAAAATGAAATTCTAGTTTGCTTCCCTAATGATTCCTTGCATATAGTATTAGTAGGCTTTACCAACTTAGGAAGATCTCTCCACAGTGTAGAACTTATCTTGATAATATTGTCCAAAGTTTACATGACACATTCTCTATGCCACAACCAACTTTCATCAACTTGAAATGGACAAATTTTACCGCAACATTCAAATTGAAATATATTACCTTTTGTTTTGTACCGAAGCAATGCATTTGGAACTCCAATAATCTCACTTTCCATTCTTGAATTGAAGATTGTATCCCTTGTCAACCATCTATCCAACACTCAAGAGATTATGCTTCAAACCTTCCACATATAGAACATCATCAATATTATTCTTACCATCAAGAGAAATGGATCCTTTGCCATAGATTACACCACTTTATCATCACCAAATATTACAACACCACCATCATACTTTTCCAAGCTCACAAATTTTCTTTTATCACTTGTCATGTGATGAGAGTATCCACTGCCAATCACCCATTCATCTTTCTCTTCAACTCAGCAGCTAGGGATTTCTCCACATTTGAGCAACTAACAGATTTAGTAGACACGAGATCATTTTCCTTGATAGCAATAAATACCCATCCATCTTCACTTACATTTCCTTTATCAAATTCATCATCTGTCACACCTTCATCAGTAGCATAATAACGTTTTCTTTGAAATCTAGGCTTAGGTCTTGGCTTAGGAACTCTTTCCAGACACCTTGATGCAAAATGACCTATCTTATTGCAAGAAAAACATTTAATAGGAAATTTCCCTTTATACTTAGCTTCTCCTCCAGCTTCCCTTTTGACAATAAGTGCTTCAAGCTCCTTAGTTTTCTCTCCTCTTCTTCAATCTCTCTCATTTCCTCCTCATACTTGAATACCTTTCTAGAAGAACTTTCTCCTGGATAATATCTCTATTTATCTCTTCTGAAAGTAGTAGCTTTTAATGCTGGTTCTATTTTAGGAAGGGGTATGTGCGGGATCATGATATAAAAAAAGTGGCAATATGATGGGTATGTGTAGGGTATGTGGCTAGCGACTTTTTAAAATTGATGAAATGAAAAGGGTTTTAAAGGAGATTCTCAACTTGCCACTAATATAAATTATGCTATACTTTGAATTTAATAAATAATTATTATTCATTTTCTATTTGAATTATGACTAAAGTCCTAATTGATAAGCTGATTGAAAAACATCTATAGCTTTCAAATGGTATCACATTTTTGAATCCAAAACATCCGTCACATTATATGCTTCACATACTACAAGATTTAAAAAAAAAGAATTTCATGAGTTTAACCAGAGTTAAGGTATTGAGGACATCACGAGTTTTATATTTTTAAAATTTGTAATAAAAAATTCATAATTAATTATTTACTTGGAAAAAATTACAAAAATTTGCATCACATTTGGACATGAGTCCTCTACTTATATCTAAAATATTATAAAAAAAATATTATCATTTTATTGTGATTAGGGTGGTCGGATAGACACCTACTTCTTATTTTTCCTTGAAATTTAAGTACTATTGCATTGAATTTTTCAAATTTTCACCAAATAGATTTTTTAAAAAAAATATTTACCTAGTAGTTTAGAAACTAAATTCAATTTTTTACACATTCTATTCTCACATATTTTTGAAATAATATAGATAACTTATTCAATTTTTTATGTCAAGTTGCCTAACTCTGATTTTTCTAAATTTTTTGCCATTTAAGGCCCTATTTTTTCCATGATGATCCTGGACATACCCGTAGAGCATCACCAAACTCACTCAACTAAAAATTAGTAATCTTACCAATCAACATGTCTCTGGTTACATTTGTTACAATTCAGAGCTCCTCAATAGCAGTAGCTTTGACTTTGTATGCAGCAGGAAAAGATCTAAGCACTTTAGCAACAATCTCTAATTCTTCCAATCGTCCACTAGCACATCTGATACCACACACAAGTTCATTCACTCTTTGCATGAAAGAAGTAATGTTCTCATCATCACCCATTCTCAACACTTCATATTTCCCTTTTAGGCTTTGCAACTTAGCAATCTTCACATTAGCATCACCTTCATACAAAGTTTCTAACTTTTTCTAGATCTCATAAGTAGTCATGAAATCCATAACATTTGTCATCTCAGAATGAGTCAGAACACTCAGCAATGCTTCCTTAGCCTTGATATTGTACTCGAATTCCTTAATCTCATTTGCAATAGGACCATTATGTGGAATGATATACCTATTCTTTGTAATTTTCTAGTAGGGTTCACCAATGCGTCTCAGATGACACTCCATTCAAGCCTTCCATAGACAATAATTTGTTCCATCAAATCTCAGACTATCCTTCTTGTATGTTGCCATCCAAGATCACCTCAAGCTATTAAAATTCTTTCAAGGAACCCACTCTGATACCAATTGTTGGCAACACAAGGGAAGACAACTAAGAGGGGGGATTAATTAGTTGTCTTAGAAATTCAAACCTATCAAACTTATTAACCTTATTCTCAGATATGATCAATAACCATGAAAGCATAAATAAAAAACACATTAGAAAAACACATAACATAAAGATTTTTTACGTGGAAACCCTGTTAGGGGAAAAACCACGATGGAGGTCAGTCCACAAGATTATACCCTATTAAAAGTATAACGAAATGTGAATGGGGAATGCACATGCATTCAGGTGCACTGCCTAGAGCTCACTGCTCAATTATAGAAGGAAGACTCACTATCTTACAAAATAATTTGGATTACATCCACAAGATTTTGAACTGATAAAATAGCATTTGCTAATGCCTGATTATAGTACCAGTTAAGCACATGAACACTTCTCCATACTCTACTCACTCTTCTCCACACTCTATTTTTTCCTTTCAATGATTAGGACATTATTCACACATCTCATACACAAGCACACATTCAAATGGAATAAACAATCCCTCATATATATCCACAACAAGAGATTACATCGCTACATGTCGGCCTCAACAAAATAATAAAATGAACACAAACTGTCAGCCCAAAACATTAAATAAATTTCAATGTGAATCAACCAAGGTTAGCCACAACATAGTCAAGACCCAAAATAAAATACTCAAACACCAAAACACTTCAAACAATTAGTCTTTGAAGATCCACAACATGCTACAACACCTTGTTGACCAAGAACATGAAAAGCATGAACACACAAGAGAAAATCTCTAATCGCAAGCACAACGATCAATGCAGATGTGCAACACAGATAGAAAACAATCTAGAAACATCTACAAACATCATGAATCACCAAAGAAGCATCTACAACAACCAAACTTACTAGAATTACATCATCTTCATATAGGAACACCAATTGAAGCAACAAAATGACTCTCAGAACACAACTTCTCATAACATGATCAAATCATCATGCAGATCTCTAAAACTTAATGTGGATAAACTAGATATACTCGACAAGAAACCCTTTAATCCATAATATTTGATCATCAATGTACTGAGTTGACCAACCGACTGAACTACACTTCACCACTGACAACTTGCAACTTACTCTATTACAACTTTCTTAATATCCTTGACATATACAACTTTTAAGACATTAATTCCAATAGTGTTGATGTCAATGACAACCACATATCAGCAACATGACCACAACATCCAACACTCATCACACAACAGTGCACCTCACAAATGAACCTTGCTTTGATAAATATTGAATTTTAATTATTTTACTTGCCATTCATTGTGGTTTGAAAAATTTAAGATCCAAATTAAAAAGTATAGAAAATTTTATATCCTCACCTCAAACAAAAACAATATTACCACTGAAGCATACAACTGCCTACTATGTGCAAAATTGTAGGAGAAATTCCTCCCTCAACTACCTAATTTTTGCATAGTCTTGTGAGATTTGAATTTGGTGAAGAGGTAATTAGCATAGGAAATGTTCATCATTATCTTAGAACGTAGCCTCCATACTCTACCCCTAATGATGATTATGACTTCAATGTGCAAAATTCATCGTAGTCTCTTCACAGCCCTTCCCACACACATATAGAAAACATGGATCCTACGCAACAAACAAATCAGGTCTCATCACTTTCCCACACCACTCCATCGCTTGAGGTTCATATGCCAATTCATGAGGATCATGTTTTGATAAAGAAACATTCTAAAAATTTTGTGCAACCTGAATTAAATAGCTCGCCCCCTGCTTCATGTGAGGGAGATTCAAATCCCTCAACCAAACATTTGTAAATAAAAAATATGTCAACCAAACACTACTTGAAGGTTATAAATAAGAAACACTTTTAATGTTGTAAATAATAAACTCAATTCATTTAGTTTTTTATTTCTTTCTTAGGTTTTCGTCAGTTGAACACCTGCAATGAAGTGAATAAGATGGAACTCAGTAAGGAGATGAATATTATTCAAATATCTTAAAAACCCAAATCATTTTATAAAAATCCATACTTAGTAGGTAGTAGATATTAATAAATATCCATTCTTGGTAAGAAGTTGGTAATGTGGGATAATTTGTGCTAGCATATCCACAAGCTCTCCTCTATGTATATGTGCTCTCACCACATCTCTCACATCCATGTAAAGTTGAGTTTCATTTTCACCTGTCTTTGTCAACCCTATACCAATTAAAACAATTTCATTTCCATGAATGGGAAGGTAGAAATGAATTAAGACAGTACTAGGCTTTTGGTGAGCTCACTAGTTAGATATTTCAAAACATGAGCAATGATAGTGTTCACAATGGAAAACTATGGTAAACTCCTACTATTAATGCATCTTAACCTGGTTTCACATAGAAAATTTTGAACCTAAAAGGAGACCTAGGTATTGAAGAATGTGGATCCATTAGAGCATGTAAGAGAATTAATACAAGATAGAATAACCATATATAACATTCCAAAGAACATGTTGTCAACTCAGAATGTCCTCATGTTTGCGAGAATTGGTTGCTAATTTGTAGAGTTGTGGGAAAAAATTAGGAACCAAATTTTCCATAAAACAGAAATCTATCTAGACATATAAGCTCTTAGAACTAGATTATTCCAAAACAAAAATACAAGGCTAGTTTTCATTTTAACTTGCATGGAAATCTCATGTGTTCCATTTGGTGAAACTATGCAACAACATATGTCAAAAGATATAGGCATATGAATATCGTCAGGAATTATATAGACAACATTAAGTTTCCACAGTCCATGATAATTGAGTGTTATTATTTCTAGATTGAAACTGTGTAAATTTTTATATCATCAACGTTTCGAATCACACTCCATGATCCATCATCAAGATAATATGCAAGCAAAAAGAGAAAAGAATGAATTATAAATAAACAAATGGTAAATATCCATAATAAATAATTATATACTTCTTAAAATAAATAATAAATAATTATAGACTTCCTAAAAATTATATAATTAATATATAGTGTAGATAAATATTTTTATATATCTTTATAATTATAAATACTTATTAATATAATAATAATAATAATAATTAAAATAATATACATAAATGATACCTACTCTTAATAATTTATAATATATATTATATATAGTATAATAGTTATAGACATATTATATAACTATAGATATAATTATAGTTATTTATTATAGCATATAGAAAAAAATTAATATATAATGGGTATATATATATATATAAGGTGTGAATATTATAATTACATTAATATATAGTCTAATTAAGAATAATTATAAAAAAATATATCAAAATTGATAATTTTATATCCCTAAATTAATTAATATATTTTGATTCAAAGTATTTAAATCACTTCAATCTATCACTTCTCCATTCAAACTTTTGCTCCACAAAATGTCCTACCAATTGACCTCATGTACTACTCAAATGTATTAAAAAAAACAAAATGAACCGAAAGGTTTCCTCATTGAATTTTCACACCTCTTGGGCGTACCCATTGCACACAAAGGTGCGATTGCTAGTTTTAATCATTTAGAATAGCTTTGGCTCGTAACTTGTCTCGCAAGAAAGTCGAGGTTCTTTTTAAAACCATTCCTACTTTGTTGACCACCGCCATATGGTAACTTGTCTCGCAAGAAAGTCGAGGTTCTTTTTAAAACCATTCCTACTTTGTTGACCACCGCCATATAACGTCATGCTTTCTGCCTACGTTATCGCTGACATATTTCTTTGTTGGAAAGTGGAGGATTTCAAGTATCAGCACAGGATCGTGGCCCTCCCAAGCCTGACATTATCTTTTGATATTAATAGAAATTGAAAGGTTATATCCAGACAGACAGACAATCATGGGTATCCACCCACCTTGTTTAATAAAATAACTTTATTTATCAATAACAATATTTAATCAACACAATTCTTTATGTTACGAAGAACTTCTAAAGAAAAACCGGGTCGACCATTTACCGGTCTCCCCGGTAATTCAGTGGGTAGATAGGAATAATCTAGTTGGACAAAATGAGTCAAAGCCGACGTATTACTGTGTGGTTTATAAATTGTCCTGTCTAAACTCATCCCCTGCATCTCTGCCCTAGCAAAGGCAAAGGCAGAAGCAGAACAGACAGGAGCTATCGGCAATGGCAGTGCCAAGGATCCAGTTGGGAAGCCAGGGTTTAGAAGTATCAGCACAGGGATTGGGCTGCTTTAGCATGACTGCCCCCTATGGCCCTCCCAAGCCTGAAAATGAAATGATCTCCCTCATTCGCCATGCTGTTTCCAAAGGCATTACTTTTCTTGACACCTCTGATCTGTATGGTCCTCACACTAACGAACTTCTCCTTGGAAAGGTAGGGTTCCTTGCATTAATTGTATTTAATCTGATTTTCAAAAGGGGTTTTTTCTAGATTCTCTTATTGTTAGGTTTTAATCTGCAACTTTGTGACTCGATTTGCAGGCATTAAAAGGAATACGAGATAAAGTGCAGCTGGCTACCAAGTTTGGGCTAATCCATACAGGTGGGAAGTGGAAAGCTCGTGGAGATCCTGCGTATGTTCGTGCTTGCTGTGAAGGGAGTCTGAAAAGGCTCGATGTGGATTGCATTGATCTGTATTACCAACATCGTGTAGACACCAAAGTACCCATAGAAGTCACTGTATGTACTTTACCCTTCTGTGTGGGGACTGTTCCATAAAATGCATTTCTGGATTTGACTGCTGTTCCATACTTTGGTTGCTTGTGTATGTATGGCAGATTGGAGAAATGAAGAAACTGGTTGAAGAAGGGAAAGTAAAATATATTGGACTTTGTGAGGCTTCTGCATCAACAATTCGAGGAGCGCATGCTATTCATCCAATTACAGCAGTTCAAATAGAGTGGTCTTTGTGGACTAGGGATGTTGAGGAAGATATTGTTCCAACTTGCAGGTATGTGGGTTTTGAAAGCTAGAAAGGCATTCGATTTATGCAATCTTAAAGTGTCTTATTTTGACTTCAGTTTTCACATATAGGGAGCTTGGGATTGGAATTGTACCCTATAGCCCTTTAGGCCAAGGTTTCTTCTCTTCTGGAACAAAGTTGGCCGAAAGCTTAGAAGATAATGATAGTAGAAAGGTATTTGCATTCATTGATGCCTCTTTCCATTAATAGGCTTTTTAACAGTGTAGCCCTTCGGTGGATGCTTATTTTCATTTGTGATCTTCCCATTTTGTTCCCCTTAATGATGACTAACGAATAATAATTAAATTGCTCTATATTTAGAGGGCCAAAGTTGCGAGTTCCATTTTTACCAATTTTAGGTGTTGTTAGATGGTAACAAGTATATTGAACTGTATACCTAGGTGTGAGAAAAATAATAAATAAAATGGGCATCACGGTTAAAAGCATTAGTTTTCTTTATTTTTATTTTTTTTTAAAATTATTATTATTATTATTGTTTAAAAAATCTGTAGAGATAAACAAGTTAATAATGAATATGTTTTCATATATTTATAATTAGGATGATATTTGAATTTATATCTTTGATTAAGGATTCATAGATATATGTAGGAAGTTTTTGGCTTTATTTTGTATATGATTAATTGCCAATTTATCTTTTATATATTTATAACTAGGATGGTAACTAATTTTGTGAATATATTATTTTTCAGAATTGTCCAAAGTTTAAAGGAGAGAACCTCGAAAGGAACAAGGCTATATTTGAGAATTTAACAACAATTGCTTTGAGAAAAGGGTGTACTACAGGACAACTTGCACTTTCTTGGATTCAACAACAAGGAAATGATGTGTCACCAATCCCAGGGACAACTAAAATCAAAAACTTGGAGGAGAATATTAGTGCACTTTTTGTGAAGCTTACACCCAAGGAGATGAAAGAAATAGAAGTTATGGTATCCTCTAATGGTGTCTATGGAGATCGATTTGATGTCATGGATTTGACGTGGATGAATTTAGAAACGCCTCCTTTGACTTCATGGAAAGGGATATGATTAGTTTTGACAATATTACCTTTTTATAGATAGTTATATGCAAGTTGAATAAGTGGATTTATTTTTCTAAGAATAACTAAATATTCTCATGAAGAAGTTGAATAGACTACAAGACATGATTTTTTGTATGTATTCATTGAAAGAATATTTTAGATGTACTAATTAATGAAGTGTGGGACAAAATTGATGGTTCTTTACATATTTTCATTTATAAAATACACAAAATCTTGTAATTTGTATTTTAAAAGGATAAATGTCAAATGTATATGATTTTATACATATATACATGCATATGCATATATGGACTACCTCTTCTTTAATAATAGTATATTCAAAACTATCTAACTTTATTCCCAATGAAGAGTGCTCTTGAAGAATAGGCTATCATTGGTGACTATAATATCTAAAGCCTCACATAGTCATATTTGAGCATGTTTTGAGTATAGACCATAATTTGGTTGATATGGTAATATACAATACAATTATAGGGAATTTATTTGTTAATGGCCATTTGGAATTTTTTATTTGTTTTTATGATATGCATGCTTAATTGTTGAACTACATATGTAATAATTGATTAACATATGTATGAAAATTTATGCATTATTAAATATAGATATTATACATGTATATAGATAAACTCTTTTTCCATTCGTATTCAACCTCACAATGTAGTTAGTAAACATAAAAAATGAAATAAACAGATCATGCCTATAGAATATTGGATATGACCAATGTTGAACACCCAAAATACTAAGAGGGAGGGTGAATCAATATTATTTTTAAACCATTCAAAAATTTAAAAATCCAATCCACTTAACAAATTCAATTGCAATAAATGGAATAAAGCATGAAACATCAACACCACATAACACATGAACACCAAGATTTTTATGTGAAAAACCCAAAATAGGAAAAACTATGGTGAGGATTATCTCACAATATATTATAACCAGTTATAGTATATTTATAGAAGTGCTCACTATAGGTGGACTCACTATCCAAGTGGACTCACTAAGAAAAAAAGATAGAAGAGAGTTTGTGGCTCACAACCTAGATTGAATTGTTACAAATGCATTTATCATATGCATGAATTACAGTTCCAATGAAACTCAATAAACTAACTTTACACACTTCATTTGATTATGATCTAACACTTTGCTTTCCTCCCCATTTGCATCACTCTAATATTCAACTCAGCATTCATAACTTAATTTTACATTTCTCTAGTAATATGAACACATTGTTCACATCACTTACATGTCTCTCATTCCTTATATTCATCAAAACACTGAAAATGATCTAGCATATATATCCGCTTCCAGAATAACTTTAATTAGCTTAGCCTAATTAGATGTAACATACAAAATATATGATATATGACTTGTTGGCTCAAACCCTTCCACACACGCCTAGTGACAAGCTTCAATCCTTAATTTTTTTTTAAATAAGTTAAT
>VDFB02028920.1:0-14895 GCA_007258455.2 Sequoia sempervirens
ATAACCCACTTTGATACCACTAATGTAGTAAGGGATTCTAAACTCACAAAACCCTCTCTGAATTCCTCACAACAATGGAAAAATTGAAAGAGAGAATGTAACTAAAACTTAGAAAATTTGTTTGCAGAAGGAACCAATGAATTTTTCTATTAATAAAATCTGATTACAAAGGGTTTTTAAGTCACCAAAGGATTGATATACAACAAATAAACTTATTACATTCATTAAATATGCAAAGGAAATACATCTAAAGAGAAACTATGCTCAATAATGTGTATTCTTGAAATCTTCTCATCTCCTAGCTCTTCTACACCACCTGAAACTTCTATATCTTCAACCTATGATTTTAAAAAAATCATGGAATGTTGTAATCAGTAAAAAACCTGCACCAAAAACCCCAAAATAATATCCCAAGAAAACTATGCCCAACACTCTTCTTCCTTCAAAAATCTCCTTCAAACTTCTTTCCTTGTTTCACGAATTGTTGATTCTCCACTACCCTGTCAAGGAATTAATTTCATTTGCTTTATTATTTTTCCAATATGGCACACCTATTCATCTAGCTAGAAAAATCATACTTCAAAAGATAATTAAGACTTATTAAGACCCACTCACATTAGCCTCACAAAGATAGGCTTTTTCAATTTTCTTTCTGTCCTGTTTTTGACTCCCAATAAGGCAAGAAGAAAAAAATCATCTTGGGCTCCCACTTCTCCAATCTCTACTTTTTAGGGATCAAAATTAAGTGTTTTAAAAATCCTTATTCAATTCTCAATGCCTCGCATTTCCATTTAAATATTTTGCAAATAAATGTTTAAAACTGCTTTTCTTGCTTTTTCGCCCACTAGCCAACTTCAATGTGCAAAGGAAATTTTATAGAAAAGTTTAATTATTAAAAGTATATCATTTGTCCCCAAGCATGAAATTAAAACCAAAATCAACTTATTCAAATATCCCAAAATTCTCAATAAAAAATTCACCTTTTTTTTTGTTTGATATAGGATTGCCAAATTCCATGGATGCTCCTACATTAAGGTACTATAATGCATGGAATGAAAAGGGAATATTATCTAAAAACACTTGAAAAGAAGTAGAGAAAAGTGAGTGAGATAGATAATGTATTGACTAAAGAGATTCTTCATGCTCTTGAGAAGTTGAGGAAGGTGCAGATGCAGTATATGCAATGGGAAAATGGTAATGCACAAGTAGATAAATTGAAGAGGTTTTATATTGCACAATAATTTGTGTAGGCAAAGAAAGTGAGAGATGCTACTATGGGTGGAGTTGAATAAGTAAATTCTATGATGAATAACTTATACAATATAGTATATTCTCCACAATGAACTATAATAACTGCTTTATCTATTAGTTTTGAAGCTTCCTAAATGTTGCTTTCCAAACTAATACCTTTTGATTTTCTTGTGACACATTGCACAAAATTGTAGTAACAACCCAATTGGTTAGTCACCCCTTAGCTCAATTTGATTGGAAAATCGGTGTTTTCCAACATGGAATTATATTTAGACACTATGAATGTAATGAATAAGTTTTGTTTAGTACATAATAAGAATGTAATGAAGATCACCTTCAAAATTTATGCAAATAAGAATGTAATGAAGATCACCTTCAAAATTTATGCAAAACACATTGAATGAGAGATAAAAGATAATGTATTGATTGAAGATATTCTCCCTGCTATTGAGAAGTTGAGGAAGGTGTGTGTGTAATATGCACAATGGGAAAATGGCAATGTAGAAGTTGAGCAATAGGTAGTAGAAAGTATGAAATGAAAAAGAAATATTCTCTAAAAACACTTGGAAAGAAGAAAACCAAAGTGAATGAGATAGATAATGTATTGACTGAAGAGATTGTTCTTGCTCTTGACAACTTGACAAAGGAGCATTGTGTAGTATGTGCAATGGGATTTAAATTGTTGAAAATGGAGGCAATTATGTAGCTTACTACTTTGTAAAACTATGAGATTTTAGATCTAATTAAGTGTTCTTTGTTACAATTTCTTTGTATATGATTATCTGTTTAGATTCATTTTACCATTTGTAGAAGTAGACAGAAGATTGTAGAGGAATAAGACCAGAAGATAGAAGTGACACAACATATACCGTGGAGAAACCCTTTCAAGAAAAAACTCCACCGCTAGAATCAATAGTGCTTGTATTATTTAACCTTAAAACAAGATTACAATAATTATTTATCAATCCCTGCTTGAGATGCTTCTTTTGCCTTCAACAATTCTTTTTCACAACTTGCAATAAACTCTGATAGAACTCTCTTCAACTTTTTGCAATATATAGAGAATAATGAGCCTTGTAAACTTACAAAGCACAAAGCTTATCTCACAAAACCTATGCCTATTCTTTGCAAGTAGAGTTATTCCATGAAAAACAATGTCAAACCAAGTCCTTCATCAATTTGGGCATCCAAAACTGAAGTCCTAACTCAACATTGATTAGAAAGATATCTTGTAAGCTCCTCCTCAAAGTTGGCACCCAAGAATGGGCCCACTTAACTCAGCCTTATAAAATATCTTATCATGCAAAAGTGTTAACTCCAAGATGCCAACTTGGGCACCCAAGGTGGGTCCAAGTCAATCTCTATTAACTGAAACATATCTCTCCATCAATTCATGCAAATAGGATGCATGATTGATCATCCCCACTTAACTGAATGTATAACTTGTTATTTGTCATACAACTCAAGTCATTAGTCATGCATTCTGAGTCAACTGAAGTCAACTAACATTCAACTGAAACTAACTACATGCAACTGAAGATAACTAAACCATAACTGAACTGAACTCCATGTATGTGAACATAAATTCCTAACTTCTAGGATCTTTGCATGCAATACTGAAGTGTTATCTTTCTCCAAATAGTTAACTTAACTCAAGGTGAGTACAACCTTCCACGTGGGTGCCCCATGTGCTCCTATTTTGTAGGAGCTCTTCTTGGGTATCCCCGCATGTTCATATCATTTAGAATTAATTACAAATGTCAATTTACATGCTCATTTCATTCAAATTTAATCTCTTTCTAATCCTAGTGTTGGGGAACACTTTCCAAGGACTTTAGGAGATACATGAAATAATGTTTAGGATTGCAATTAAATGGCATCCTATTTCCAACAAAAATGCCAATGTAGAATCAGAGGCATCATGTACTAAAATGCATGGAATGAAAAAAGAATCTTCTTTGAAAACACTTGAAAGGAAGTAGAGTAGAGTGAGTGAGATGGATAATGTATTGACTAAAGAGATCCTTCATGCTCTTGAGAAGTTGAAGAAGGATCATGTGCAATGTATGCAATGGGAAAATGGCAATGCACAAGTGGACAAACTAAAGAGGTTTTGTATTGCACAAGAATTTGTGAAGGCAAAGAAAGTGAGAGATGATGCTATGGGTGTAGTTGAATAAGTAAATTCAAAGATTCTTGAATATAAGAATTCCATGGAACACATAGAATTGGAAATGGATGAAAAGAAGGTAGAGACATGAAAGTCCTATGTGAATACCAAGGAGGTGTTAAGAGGTAAGAGTAGTGGGGATGAGGAAAAATGCATGGATGGTCAACTTGCAAATACAAAAGAACTAGTTGGAAGTGTTGCAATTAAAGCAAAACAACACAAGACTACAATTAACCACTTAGAAGAGGAATTAAAAGATAAGAAAAAGATTTTATTGTCAAAAGAAAAAGGAGATTAATTAATAATGTTGAGAGATTAAAAAATGAACATTTGCAAGAATCTGAAGGCGTTCAAAAGTTGAAGTATGATATCATGCACCTCAAAGCTCAATTACTAAATGTTCAACTTACCAATAATGATCATGTAAGGCATATTAGAAGATCAAAATGAAATGTGTTGTTGCACAACTTATAAAAGTTTAAATTACATGAATGGTAAATATTGATGGTGCCTTTCATTATGCTCTTGTAGTGTAAATAACAAGATGTTTTAACTACATTAATATTGTCTTCCAAAATTGCATTCCTTTCCATTCTCACCTAAATTGGATGGTACTCATGTAGGGAGAAGCTAATCTCCTGAAAAAGCACACCTATGCATAGATATTATAACATAACACCCCATCCCCCATGTCAATCTCCCGACAAAACACACCGACATAAAGACTTGACAGACAAAGTTGATAGCATGATTTTAATGAAAACCTTTAGTTTTGTAGATAGTAAGGATTTATTGAAGTTCATTCACCTTCTCAGTTTAAAGCAACTCTTACTTATACTAAAAATTTCATTTCAATTTCCTCATATGATTTACAAATAAATGTAGAATATAATTGTAGGTTGGAAAACACAATGTGGTTTTCCATTTATTTCATTTTATACGTTCAAAGCTAAGTAGTGGAGAGCATGGGGAGGAGTTGCAGGTGGGGGTTTCATAAAACTAACTAGATTGAGCTGAGGGGTGACTAACCAATTAGTTTGTTACATCTCGAGGGTTTTACAACACTATGTGGGTTGCAGGTTTCATAATACCTAGTGTTTTCCAATTTCATTACATTCTTACTATTCAATTCACAAAAGATTCTCAAGATAATCACAAAACATACCAAATTGAGGTGAGGGGTGACTAAGCAATCGGGTTGTTACTTGTAAAGGGTTTTAGAATAGTATGTGAGTTGTAGGTTTTATAACACCCAGTGTTTTCCAACCTAAAATTTTACAAAATAGTATGAATGTCTTGAAAAGATTTTGTTATTTAGACAATATGAATGTAATGAAAGGCACCTTCAAAATTTATACCAAGTCTTATGCAGAGTAAAAATTGCATTTCAATTTCTTAATATGATCCAAATATACATGCATAGTATGATTGCAAGTTCGAAAACATAGTGGGAGGTGAGTACATGATTTATGAAACCTCCAACCCACACAATGATGTAAACCCCCCTACACATCGAGGCCAACTAAAAACCTTTGGAAACCCGTTAATGAAAATCCATCTTCACAACGAATAGTCGTTCAATTCTTCACAGTCCCCAGGCATAATGAAAAAATGGCATATATTTCTAGTAGATATACATACCTACTAACTGGTTTCCCATGCTTGTCACATGCGTTTTGGTAGGGAGAATGGTCGCTCTGCCTTTTGAGCTCGCCATCAACCTTCAAAATGAGAATGTGGAAAATGGCGACATTTATGGGCTTTATGTGGTTTTAAAAATATATCATTTAATTATAGAACCCACATTGTATTTTCCAACCTAGTTATATGTTATGCATGGTTTCTAGTTTCTCTAAACATTATTTAGTTATTTCACTCATATTTCCACAATGGGTTGTTAGTTATTTCATTCGGCTTCCTCAAAAAATTATGTTTTGTGAGAACATTAAAATGGCAAAATTAAAAAACCCTCAACATAAGAACACATAAACAACTTTTCATTTCAAATGAAATCCCCTTTTCGCAAGGAAAACCCTTGGAAACTTGTCAATGAAAACCCATCTTCACAACAAATAGTCGTTCACTTCTTCACAGTTCCTAGGCAAAATGACAAAATGGTATATATTTCTAACAGGTATACATACCTACTAGCTAGTTGCCTATTCCCTTCAAATGCATTTTGGTAGGGAGAGTGGTCATGAGCTGCTTTGGCCTCCAAACACCTGCAACTCCCTTCTAGGCTCCCTAGTAACCTCCAAAATGTGAATGTTGAAAATGGCGATGTTTTGGGCTTTTTGTCCATTCCAAATTATGATTTTTGAAAACCTGCTAACACTGCCATGTTTTTCAGTGATGTGATAGGTAACGACACTCCAAACAACACACGTCTAAACATTTGTCAGCTCGGTCCATCAAGTCTTTTTCGTCAATGTGTTTTATCGAGAGATTGGCATGGGGGGTGGGGCGTTATGTTATAATGTCTATGCATAGGTGCATTTTGTTGAGAGATTAGCTTCTCCTATTTAACCTATGTGGATTAAAATAAATTTTTAATTCACTTCATCTTTCTCTCTCCAAATTTCACATCCTCCATAATCCTCTTCTAATACTGATTAGCCTGCTTAATTCCTCATTAGGATATTCACATTACTAATCCTTGATTAGTGTCACATCCTCTATAATATGCAAGTGGACCTTAATCTCCTCATTAGCCTAATTAATCATTTGCACAACTTTAATTTAATGTTAATTAATCTTAATCTAAGCCTAATGCCAATTATGACATGTATCTAAATCAACCCCCTCATTAAGGCTTTCTCCTTTTGGAGAAGTTATTACCCCTTCCCCATAAATTTTTAGTTCATATTTATTCTTCCATGAGCCCACATGGAATTTTAAATTCCCTTCTATTCCCCCAAGGCTTATAGAGGAATTAAAAATAAATTCCTCACCTCACCTCCCAAGGAATTTTAAATTCCTTCTACCATCCCCAAAAGGATCATAGAGGAATTTTTAATTCCCCTCTTGTCACAACCTCCCCATGATTTGGGAGGATGGGACAAGCAACTTTTTTTCCCCTTCCCAAGGTACTTGAAAGTACCTCCACTTAGACTCCAACTCATCTCCACATCACCTCTCCCATCTCCCTAGGATGACACATGTCATCCTCACATGAGTTGAGATGGCATCTCAACCATTGCTCTCATTTTCTCCTTTTAATCTTAGCCCTCCATCTTTTCCCTCTCCTAATGACTACCCAAAGCACTTAGCCATTTTCATTCTACACACAACATTCAAGCTTTGAACTCTCATGCTCTCACATTCGCCATAGCCATACTTGCATTATTTACCATAAAAAATCCATTCAAATCCATCTCGCAACCACTTTGTTGACCAAAAATCATGCTGAGTTTCATCCTTAAACCATAAACTTGAGTGTTTGTTCTTGTTTTAATCTTTGTTTGGTTGTATTGTTTACCTTGCATTTTTAGTGGTTAAAACACTTGCACACACATATAATTTAATTATATATGTAATATAATATAATATAATATACTATAATAAGCATATAATATTTATTATATTATATATAATCATGTTATATAAATATATTAGATATAATATTATATAAAAATATTACTAAAAGTTAATATATTTATATTTATGTGTAAATATATTTATTAAATGCATCTTTTTATATTAATATATAAATAGATTGAATTTTAATGATAACTTGTAATCTCTTTAATACCACTATAATACAATTTGTGCAGCTAGTAATATACTAACACTTACACCTAAAGAAAGTTCAAAGATAAAAGCCGATAGAAAAATATATGTAATATATATAATGTCAAAAATTAAAATATTTATCAAGATTAATTTATCTATTTCATTTTTTTATATTTTAAAAATACATTTTTATTATTTATATTAATTTCAAACTATTGTTTATTTCCTTTATTTTAAATCTCTTTTAAATTAAATTTATATTAAAAAAAATTAAATAAAATAAAAGGAAAGAATACAAATTGGACGGACGGATGGAGAGCGACGGACGTGACGTGACAGGAACCTCAATGTTTCAGAAGACTACCACAAATGCACTAAACCCTAACCTAACCAAGGTTGATTGACAACCCAGATAGATGGCAACGTCTATCAGTGAGGAATGCACCTAGGGCATGGATGTATGGGTATGATGCGTATGCATGGATGCTGCTGCTTCGTTTCTCTCGCCCGCGTCAGACTCTCTGCATTCCGTATTAACTGCTATCTGCCTGCACTGTCCTGTCAACTACGTAAAAGTTAAAGATATTTTTTGAACTATGTAAAACTTAATTTCTTTGATGTTTATAGTCATGTGCCCTCTTTCCAATTATAAATTAATTTGAATGATAGTGAAATATAAATTTCATTGTAATATTTTATATTTTTTTTGATATAATGAAATTTATTACATCTTTAAATAACATCTTTTAATAAAATAGAATGTCTCATTTTTTATCATATATATTTTTAATTGAATAATAATTAGAACAAATTAAACAATAGAAAAAGTTAAATTTTAAATTAAAATAAAAGAAACAAATTAAGGTAAAAGTATAAGGACAAAAAATATTTTTAATAGTCATTTCAACATGTGAAAATAAAAATGAATGGGTATACAAGTAAAATAATAGAAACGATTTTTTTTAATTATAATATATTAAATTGTTGATAAGACACCTTTAAATGACAATTATATTTATTTAAAAAAATAAAAATAAAAATAATTATTGGATGTATAAAAGAAGGATACAAGTTTCCACAATCCATAATGTTCTTTCCAGTGGTTTAAAGAAATATTTTTGAATTAAAAATCAATTTTAAATATATAGATTTTATTATTTTATACAATTAATTTATAATTTTTATTATTATTATATTATTTATGAAAGATGCATGTCTACCATTTATAATAGTAAATCAGAGAAAAAAGTTAAATTTAATTGAATACATGTTTTTATCAACTTTTGTGATTCACTATCAAAATTAAAAAAATGAAAATATATATTTATTATTAATATATTTATTTTGTATGTTTTTATTATCAATATATTTATTATGTATGTTTTTATTTTAAATAACATTTTAGTATATTTATGCTATAATATAATTTGTAATTATTATTTTATTATTTATTATAATTAACTTGATATAATTAAAATATATATAATTTAGATTAATACAATTAAAAATATATGTGGTAAAAATGAGGCATTGGATTTTATTAAAAGATATTCTTTTCATAAAAATAAAAATATTTATAAATTAATTATATAAAATAATAAAATCTATATATTTAAAATTGATTTCTATGTTATCATTATTTTATACATCTATTAAATATTGTCATAATTATTCATATATATATATATATATATATATATAATTGTCATTTAAACCCGTGTCCTATCAACAATTTAATAGATTATAATTTAAAAAAATGTTTCTAATATTTTACCTGCATACCCACTCATATTTATTTTCACATGTTGAAATGGCTATTAAAAATAATTTTAATCCTTATGCTTTTACTTTGTTTTTTTTGATACGTTATATTTTTACTTTCTTTTATTTTAATTTAAAATTCATCTTTTTTTATTGTTTAACTTGTTCTAATTATTATTCAATTAATAATATATATGATAAAATGAGACATTCTATTTTATTAATAAATATTATTTATGCAAGATGTAATAAATTTCATTATACTAGCATATCTATCCTATCATATAGTCTATATAGAAAATGTGGAGAGATATCAATTGTAGGAATCCAAGATGATAATAATATTAATATTATGTGTTTGTAATAATATTGTGTCAAGATATATCATCATATTTACATTCTCAAAATTATCCTCACTACATATATTATATTTATCTATCAATTTTATTTATCAAAATCTATTTACTTAGCAAATCTATAAAATTTAACAATTAGGAATCACACCTAATTGATTCATCATAACAAGCATTCTTCCAATGTGTATTATATTCTCAAAGGCATGTGATATTTATTTAATCCTTTCAATTAAAGGGAAATGAGTAAGGCAATTTGTATTTTCTTATCATACTAACTCTTAATAGCTTTAATTTAAGTGTTTGATCTCAATGAATGATAAAAAATAAATGGTACAGTTATTTTGTAATACCTCATGTTTGCCTACTTAAGATTTACATGTGGGCCTCTTGGTCATTAGGTTCAAACTTGTCAATTGAGTAGTTACTTTCTATGTTTTGAGGTGCAATGCCTTTGACACTTGTGCCTTGTCCTTCATTTAAATTTTTTTGGTTCTATGATTATTATTAGTGTTGATGCTTCATTGTGCTATCAAAGTATTTTTAAATAGGTTTTGTATTGTTACTTAGACAATGGTCTATAAATGTTATGTTGTGACTTTTATATGTTTGATTTATATAATAATATCTATTATCATCCTTTTTATCAAAGGTATTTATTCTTATTCTTTATCCTTTTTGTTCTTCCTCATAATCTCTTTATTGTAAGTGACCATTGTCCATTGTCAACTAAAATTACTTTCCCTACATATTATAATAAATAATTTATTGAATTATAAATTGATAAGTGGTGTAACAAGAAACACAAAATATTCTCAAACCTAAATATTACAAGAAACACATGTAGCATCTAACCTAAATTTACACAAGATCACATCAATTACTTTATACTCTTCTCAAACCTAAATTATTAAATCTAGGTGGCTGATGTAGCTATATAGAAGTAGGTGTATGAACAAGTGTGATAAATAAGAAAATTAGGTGAATGCATGAACTGATAAATTGATTAATTCTAAGGGATCGACCATAAATTTACACATGATCATACCATTTTTCATTAACATATATCAATATATTTCTTAAAATTAAGTTAATGAGAAAAATCTGTAAATATACAATATAAGTTGAAAGTATAGTAAACTATATTGATTATCTATAATAGTGTTGAACATGATCCTCCATTGCAATGTCATCAAAACCTGTAAATTACATAGTTTAGTTATTAAATTGATTTAAAATTAAACATAAAAAATTGTTAGAAAATCATTTAATAATTTTTTTACCATATCTAACTTGCATTGCATCTATTGTTGTTGGTGTTTCGTTAAGATCAATAGAAAATGGTAACCTATGTTGCCCAGTGTTTTGTTGATCATCTAAAGCTGCAATGACATGTGTATTTAATAAATCAACATAGATACAACATTAAGTCTAATAATACAATATACACTTAATCAAAATACTATTAAAATTTGAAATTACCTGAAATAGTTTTTTGAAATGTTTGACCAGGTATAACATTAAGCATTGATGGTTGATTTTCATGAATTGTATCTGCTATTTATTTGATTAATTATAGAAAATTGGTTAGAAATAGGAATTCAAAAATATCTCATTTAATGAATGAATACATTTAATAGTTAGAAAATTACCACCAATAATTTGCATTTCATCAATTGTTGTGTTTTGTTGATCATCTAAACCTGCAATGACATGTGAATTTAAAAAATCAACATAGATACAACATTAAGTCTAACAATACAATATATACTTAATCAAAACACTATTAAAATTCTAAATTACCTGAAATAGTTTTTTGAAATGTCTGACCAGGTATAACATTAAGAAGTGATGGTTGATTTTCATGAATTGTATCTGCTATTTATTTGATTCATTATAGAAAATTGGTTAGAAATAGGAATTCAAAAATATCTCATTTAATGAATGAATACATTTAATAGTTAGAAAATTACCACCAATAATTTGCATTTCATCAATTGTTGTGTTTTGTTGATCATCTAAACCTGCAATGACATGTGAATTTAAAAAATCAACATAGATACAACATTAAGTCTAACAATACAATATATACTTAATCAAAACACTATTAAAATTCTAAATTACCTGGAATAGTTTTTTGAAATGTCTGAGCAGGTATAACATTAAGAAGTGATGGTTGATTTTCATGAATTGTATCTGCTATTTATTTGATTTATTATAGAAAATTGGTTAGAAATAGGAATTCAAAAATATCTCATTTAATGAATGAATACATTTAATAGTTAGAAAATTACCATCAATAATTTGCATTTCATCAGTTGTTGTGTGGTTCAGATCAATAGAGAAGGGCAATCGACGTCTTCTATTATTGTCTTGATCATCCAAACCTACAATGACATATTTTTAATATGTGATGTAAAAACAATAATTATTGCTATGTAAAATACTAAAATAATTTTGAATAAATGTACTCACTATGTTGTTTTCTGATGATAACCCTTTCTTCTTGTATTTTTATGCCTGAACGATTGGAGACCTTTTTCTTCTTTTGCTTCCTACCACCTATGGAGGGGAATTGAAATTTTTCATGCTCTTCAACTCTTTCATTCAAGTCTTGATGGATGGCATTGCCTCTTTGATGAATAAACTGATGTTTGCCCATTTTGCTTGGACTAAACCATGGTGATATTCGTCTCATAGGCATATCCTTTGAGCCAGGGATCGGTGTAAGTTTGGAAGATGTAAGAAATGATTGAAGATCTTTTCTAAATCTTTCAACACATTGACTAAAGATATGTTTTTCATCTACTCTAGTTGCTAAATCTTGGAGTAGTGAATTCAAATAATCAACAGCATTTTGGAAGTTATCATTGGAAGCATCAGATGATTTACAACCATCTGTAATAAAAATAATAAAGATTAAGTTCGTAAAATATAAAAAAGGTTTTTCATATTTCATTAAAAATAGTGATATTAAAATTTACCAATTCTTTGGTCTTTGCAAATGGCAACCCCAATCACATCTTGATCTTCTTGTGGAATACAATAATCTGTTACAAATAAAACATTAATTAAATTTTAAGAACTATAAAAATCAATTAATATTTTATTATAAATATCATATCAACATTACCAGTGGCATTGTTCTCATGACTGAAACTTCCTCTGACATCATCATCATTATCAACCAATGGAGCAACACCATCTGTAATTCAAAAAAATATTTTAGTTAGTTTCGATTAGAAAAAAAATATGTCATTTAAAATATAAATATAATACTTAAATGTTAAATAACTCTTACCAGAAACTTGATCCTGCTCATTTGTTATGTTTCTCTTTAGGAGATCTAAAATCTTCAACACATGTTTGCATGTGTTTCCCCTTTTTTCCCATTGACAATCACATACATGTAAATTTGGTCCAAACTTCCTAACAAGATACCATTTTGTTGGAACAGATTGACTTGTTATCCTATATGTGTTAGGGAGGAGATCATATGGATAACAATCTGTGTCAGGTATTTTTTGGGACCTCTCTAATGCAATACTGTAATATCTTTCCTTTTTAAAGTTAGTTAAAAATCCAGATGACTGCAAATATCTTTTAATTTTATAAAATGGCTCTACCTTATGAAGAAGTGTATGGATAAGCCAATCCATTCTCCTTGTACATTTCTTAGCACGATCACTTAGATAATGGCTCTTGATGTGGAAGTGGTATGACTCTATGGAAGCATTAGTCTCTTGATTAGCATGAGAGAAGTTTCAAAAAAAAATTTGCCCGCATTTCTAAACAAAAAACAATAAAAATGTCTTAGTAAACATAAAAAATAACTTTAATGATGTAAATGCATACAAACCAAAATGAATAATCTTGCAAACTTACCAATACAACCCTCATTATGACACCAAGTTTTTTGGAAGTAATCAATAAATTTCTTCTCTTCTTTGAATTCCTCCATGAATTTTTTTATCAGGTGAGTAGTGATGTCTACATTGTCACTCATTGCATGCATTATCTCACCCAATCTATCAAACATATTTGTACCAACATCCTTATTGCTGGCATACCTAGATTGTAAAAGATAATATCAATCTATGGGGTTCAAACACATAATTTTCCACATATTTTAATTAAATATTGACTTACCTATACACATTTTTCAGCCATGCTCTGCGTACATGCCAAATACATAAAAGTACTCGGCATTGAAATGATAATCTACAAGTTACATTATAAATTTTGATAAGTAAATTATGACAAAATAAAATGTTATATTCAAACTATTTTAAGCTATAAATTATGAAATATATATTTCTATAAACTAAATATTAATCATTTATAAAGAGTTGATTGAAGTTTAAATATAAAAACTAAGGCTAATAAAAACCTGATAGCTTCAATCTCCGCAGTAGCATCATCTGTCATGAATGCATTGACATTCCAATCTTCTCGAAATTCTTTCCCTCGTTTATAAACTTCTATTAGCCATTCATTTAGATCCTCAACTTTATTTCTAGAGGATATGGCCCATGCAATAGGTACACCAGCCTCTTGTTCATCAAAAACAAGCAAGGTATATAATTGATACTGCACATGAATTAAACATTGATAAATTAATATTTTTAAATAACTAAATCAATGATAAAATAAAATCCAAAAATTTATAGTAAACATTACTTTACTTACACCATATTTGTTTGTTGAAAATGTTGAGTCCATTGCAATAATTGAGTTGTGTGAATGCTTGACCATCATTTCTCGCATCCATGGTGTTTGGATGCCTATGATAAATGGAAAATTTTCCATGGTGTTTGGTCTTTTATAGTAGAAGAAGTTATCCTTCTCCTCTGCATGCCACAAATTGACACTTATTGCATCATCTTCATTCTTTTGGGATCAAATGGAGCGTACTCTTTTCCATGCATTCAACACATCCTTCCTTAATAGACATGCATCCCTCTTATTCATCAACTTAGTCAAACCATGGTCTAAGTAGTGTTGTTCACATATTGTGTTGATCCCCACACCCATTAGTAATAAAGACTCAATATATGATTTGCATTCATTTGATAACCTTGGTGCAAAATTGCTCCTTGGATCACCAGAAGGGTCATCCTTTCCATGAAAAAATTCACCATTGGCATCACAATGGCTCCAATCATTATACATAATTAATGCAACATGTGGTCTACCATACATGACCCTAACATAAAAGTGAGTTTGACAACCCCTTTTTTGAATAAACCTTTGTGTTCTTTCCATGTTTTCAGATTTATTTCTTTGATCGTCTGGGCCAAAAGCACACCAATATCTATTTATTCACAAAACAAAACATATATATTAATTTATATAAAAAATTAAATATAAAAATGACATACTTATTAATTATATTTAATCCAGGCAAACCTAGAGTATGTCATGGTAGTGTGGTCAGTAGGTTTTGATGTGTTGCTCTCTTTATGATATTTGCGTACAAATGATGTCTCTGTGCTATCTAGTAAACTTTCTCCTTTGATAAATTGAGGGAGTCTCTCAAGAGGGATTGCAACATATAAGTCCATATTGTCATCATCTCCAATAGGTGTCCATTCAAGGTCCTCACTTGAGAAATGATTTCCTTGGTTG
>VDFB02028921.1:0-12934 GCA_007258455.2 Sequoia sempervirens
GAAGTGGGCATACTTCGTAAGCCGACCCACAACCACGTATATACAATCACGCCCTTGGGCTTTAGGCAAACCCGTGATAAAATCCATCGACAGGCATTCCCACTTCCTGTCAGGAATCGGAAGTGGCTGTAGTAGACCTGCCGGGTGAGTGTTCTCATGCTTGTTCTGCTGACAAACAGGGCACTCACGCACATACTGAAGAACATCTCTCTTGAGACCTTTCCACGTGAACCTCTCCCGTATCTGCCTGTAAGTCTTGAAGTAACCGGGATGTCCTGCTGTGGGAATATCATGAAAGGCCCTCATAGCCATGTTCTTCACCTCAGAACCGGGAATCAAAAATATCCTGTGCTTGTAAATGATCAAATCATTTACAAGTGTGTACCTGGTATCTACTGCTGATCCCTCGACAATGCTGGAGGCCCAACTGTCCTTGGCATACTCTGCCACTATCAAATGCCTCCAATCCTCTGCAATCTGAACCATAGTGCCTAAATACGGTCTCCGTGATAATGCATCTGCCACTACGTTCTTAGTACCTTTGATATATGAAATATCAAAGTCATAAGCCTGCAGCTTGCTGACCCACTTCTGCTGTCTGTCGTTGAGATCTCGCTGCCCTAAAAAGTGTCTAAGACTGTTATGATCAGTCTTAATGCAAAATTTGCTGCCAACAAGGTATTGTCTAAATTTTGCCAAGGCATGCATAATCGCGAGCATCTCTTTGTCGTATATGCTATACAACCTCTCGGGTCCTCTGAGCTTGCGGCTCTCATAAACTATCGGGTGCTTGTCCTGCATAAGCACCGCACCAATGCCCTCACCTGATGTATCACGGTGAAATCAAGCGGCCGTAAAAGTCGGGTAGTGCCAAAACAGGGCAAGTGGTCATCAACTCCTTGAACTTCTCAAAACACTCCTGTGCCTCGGAAGTCCAAACAAACGCCCCCTTCTTCATCAAATCTGTCATCGGGGCTGCATGTCGTGAATAACCATTCATGAATCTATGGTAGAATCCACACAAACCGAGAAACCCTCTCAACTGTGTCAGGTTTGCCGGTGTACGCCAATCAATAATGGCGCGGATCTTTTCAGGATCCATACGCACTCCATCTGCACTGATAATGTGACCTAGGTATAGCAATTCGGTCATTACCAAGTCACACTTGGATTCCTTGGTACAAAGGACTCCCTCTCCAGATGCTCAATCACGGTCTCCAAATGAGCGGTGCTCACCTTAAGTCATTTATGTCGAATGTCATCGAAAACCAACTACAAACCTCCTCGGTAAAGATAAATACCACGATTTCATAGTAGGCGAAGGTAGGCGTTAGTGAGCCCAAATGGCATCCTCTGAACTTCGAAGATGCCGGTAACATCACGAAGGTATCTTCTCTATGTCACGCTCACGGACTCTAATCGATGATAACCCGACCGTAAATCAATCTTCGTGAAATAACAGGCACCGTGGAGCTCATCAATAAGCTCATCTATCCTCGGTATCGGGTATCTATTTTTAATTGTCCTCTTATTCAGGACCCTGTAATCAATGCACATGCGCAACGTTCCATCCTTCTTCTTCACCAATACAACAGAAGAAGCGAACGGCGACTTGCTAGGTCTAATGTGACCCATAGCCAATAACTCCTTTATAGTCTTCTCAATCTCATCCTTCAATCTTTTCGGATGCCTGTAAGGAGTTATCATGACGGGTTTTGCACCCTCCTCGAGCTCAATAATGTGCTCTATCCCTCTATCTGGAGGTCTACCTGGCGGAATATCACTGAACACCTTATCATGCTTGACTCTGATCTTCTGAATGTCCGGATGATACTCTGTCTTTTGCTGTCCCTCCTGTAAAGGTGCTAAATGACACTCGGCAGCCCACTCTACCATGTCATGACGCATGAACCGCTCCATTCGGCGAAAGGAGATTGTTTTAAGGTCGCTGTCCCGTATTGCCTTAAGAATGTGAGTCTTCCCGTCGACCTCAAAACGTATCTCCATATCCTTGAGACGAAGTGTGACCTCCTCCAAGGAGTGTAACCACTTCATTCCCAATACTAAATCAATGTCTCCCATATTGACAACATAATAATCTGCCTTGAACTCATAGTTGTTCAAGCGTAATGGAAGATCTCTAATCATGCGTTCGCATCTCAAAGTGTACCCGTCTGCCACTTTGACTCTGATGCCCTCAACCTCCTCTGTAATAAGCCCTCGTTTCTCAACGAACCTAGCATCAATAAAATTATGTGTAGCTCCTGTATCCAATAGGGTAATGACCCTCTGACCTGCTAATACACCACGGAGCCGGAAAGAACCCTCCTGCTGAATGCTAGACAATCTGCCCTCCTGTATCTGAAGCTCGGGCTCTACCTCTACTCTATGCTCTGGAGTCTCTGACTCTGAATCATCTGAATGCTCTGGCTACTCTAAATTTTCTGATTCTGAGTCTTCATAGTATGCCCACATAACACGATTCGCCTTGCCCTTGGGTCTTAGGGGGCAATCGTGATTGGCATCATACGGTCCCTTGCAGTAAAAGCATAACTTTTTCCTGCGAAGGTCATTCAGGGCCTCACGATCCAAAGGTGGGAAGGCTGATTTACCTTTCGAATCGTTTTTATAATCTGATTTGTTTTTGTTATAATCAGATTTATCATTGTTTTTATTGGAACCCTTGTTGTCTCTAAACGATGAAGAACCTCTGGAGTTAAATTTACTTGACGGGGCTGCGAACTCCATGTTACGTGCCTTCCTCATCGCCTCCTGTAATGATGGAGGATCAAAGGCTTTTATCCGGCCTTTAAGTGGTTCTGTCAAACCCTCCATAAAGAGAACTACCAACCGCCTCTCAGATATGCTCGGAACCATGACGGATAGTCTCTGAAAGTCGCTGATGTATGTCTCGAGATTGCCACTCTGCCTCAACTGTGCCAAATCTCTGAAGTAAGTTTCTGGATCCTTCCTATCAAATCTCTCAACCAACCTGTCTACGAACTCCTGATATGAAGTGATCCTATCATGATGTAGCGTCACCATACCGTGATGCCACCAGTCATATGCTACTCCGTCGAGGTGCAGTGTAGCGTAACGGATAGCGTCTCTCTCAGCCATCGGACGCAAGGTAAGGAATGTATCAAGCTTGCTAATCCAAGCTTGGGCTGTCATCTTCCCACTGCCATCAAACATCACCAGATTCAACCTGTTAGTTGCATGTTTGAGGTCATTATTCTGCTGTCGGGGTCTCCAATCCTGACGAGCCCTATTGTGTTCCCGCCTCTGTGTGATAAAACGGTCAAAAGTGATCCGTTCTCTAACTGCAGGAGGTATCAACTCCCACTCCTCGTTTGCTGCCATAAGGCTATCAGCAAACAAATCATCCCGATCCTCCTCTGGCATAGCCTCATCGGGCTCCTGTCTTGTGAACGTAGGCCTTGTAGGCCTATCAGCTGTCCGTGACACTGTCCTAGGTGCTCTCCGTGACCCAGCATCACTCCTGTCATCGTCACGATGAGGTGACGGTCTCCTCGAAGTCCCTAATCTCTGCGGTACATTGCTTTACACTTGCAATACATCATCGGTCGGCGTTGTCACTGCGAAGATCATACGGTGTGATAAGACCGCCGGCATCATCACGTCACCGGTTGTATGAGGGATATACGTAGGTATATCTGTTCTCTCAGCCCTATCATTCCTGTCAGCCATGATTTCCGGCTGCCTGCTCAAACTGCGTTGCTTTTCAAGCAAGGCACGTCTGCGAGTGTAGTACCTGTATGTATCAATTTCCTCTGGTTGCATGTGATGGCCAAACCCTAGGATGGCAGAATCAAGCTCTGATACCACTGTAGAAACCCTAGGTTTCCCCCTGTTACTGCTCTGACTGATATTTTTAGGTTTTCCGACGTTTTCTGAAGTTTTGTGATTTTTTTGCAATTTTTGTGTTTTCAATGCAATAATGAAAGTACGGCTTTTGATAGAAAATAATAATAAATTCCTAAGAATTCCAATTCTTCAATACATTTGAGAAATACAATAAGAAATAATGGTATTGCCTTTATTCATCAAATGTTATCCATCTAACAATGATCTGGTAACATGCATAAATAAATAATGAATTTTTATTGTGAAAAGAACCTGGTTTTCTGGTACGGCTGAAGGTACAAATCCATACAGCAGAAATAAATATGATCTCTTTCCTTCCTTCTGGCATGCATAGATTGATCAACTGGTATAGGCGCCTCCTTCAGAGCAAGCTGGAACCCTTATGATAGAGGCGTTGATTTTATTTGATGAAGACGACTTTATGACAGAAGTACGGCCCTGACAGAGGTACGGCCTGTCAGAAATCAGAAATAAATATGGTACGGCCTCTTCCAAATCACTGTCTGGTGCTCTGTAACTGGTACGCCAAGTTGTTTGATGGTCTCTGAATGCAATCAACTGACAAGAACTGAAGATGTGAATTTCTCTGAAGCTCTGTAGTTTCCTCTGAATGAGAAAACCTCTGTGGCAATAAATCAAGTGGTATTCCACACTCTCTGAATTGCTTTCCGCTGGAGATGGCTCGTTCTCCAAGGAATCGAACGTGAAACCCTAAGTCTCAGGCTCAGACCAAAAATTGATCAATATCAAACTCAATAATCTCATAATGGGCTCAATTCCCAAGGCAAATCCTCAAATACATGAAAAGTGCGATTCCCTTGAAAATAGGGTTTTAATGAAATATTCATATTTTAATATTTTCAATTCTCCATAGTTCTCCACTGAATATTTAAATATTAATAAAATATCAAACTGGCCCCTTTTTCATGATGGCGCACCCCTCAAGGAATTCACTTAAGTTATAATATTAAATTATAACTTTATATTATAAACGTTAATTAATTAATATTTAATCAATACGATCAAATATTAATATCTCCCTTGTTTCTAACCCGATTACTGATCCGTCGATGATGCACTCTCGAGTGAATCCTGATGCCGCCAATACCAATCGGCAAGGGCCAGTATCCCACACTGCCTGCCAAGAACTGCTAAAAATAGCAATTCTGCAAATATCCTCCGATCGAGCCAGAACGAAAGACAACTGATCAATCCCAGATGACTGAAGCTGAGCCAAGCTCCGAAGTGACCCCCTATCCAGTCCATCGGCCTACGAGGGTCGTGTGATAGGCCAATCCTGCCCTCTGAGAGATGTCACTGAGAAGGGGACATGACAAACTTTCCCTGCATTTAAATCAGTTAACTGATTTTAGCAAGTGGTTAGTGAGTTGTCTTGTGTTTGTTTTAGAAATAAATCTTGCAAGTTGGCAAGTCTAATCAGCTTAAAGCAAGGAGATTTTATGGTTACCTACTCCTTGTTTGTGCATGAATACGGACAACCTTGCCCATTGTTTTGGGAACTGTTATTGCAAGAACTAATTTGTATGCCTATATTGCTGCAAATTGTGTTCAGTTACCGTTCAACTTGTGTCAAGTGTAATCTAGTGTTTGATCGCACATTGTAAGCCTATCTTTGCTACAATCTGTTGTCCCGGAAGTGTAACTACTGTTAGAAATTGAGAAAAGTGAAAACTTATGCCTTCTTTGCTCTAATTTACTTGCTCAATCTCTTTCAGTTTCTTGTCTTATGTGTTTTCCTTGTCATATAGTCTTGTATCTTAAAAGCGACTTTCAGTACCAAAAATGTTTTTAAAATAAAATAAATCACTTTTTTGGAGTTAAAAGGTATAATAAATTAATAAAGTGATTTTAAAAAGGGAGTTTCTGAAAAGTTCCCTAAAAAGTTTATAAAAGGGGAATTGTGAGCTCATTTGGTATGTGAAAGTTTATTATCTCTTTGTCTGAAAACCTTTGTGGCTCATGTTTGTTGGAGATACCGATTAGGTATTTCACAGTGCATTCAAAGATTTATTTTTTTCAATTCATGGGTCTCTTTTAGAGACAATTTGTAGGAGATTGGAAATATTATAAAATATCTTGTTTGGAAACCTTTCCTGGAAGAGTTTGATGGTTTTGGCAATTTTATGTTACCTGGGACACTATCTCTAGGCGTCTGGAGTTGTCGTTGGTTTGTGGGAAATGAAATTTATTATTCCTTGGACATGAGAATGAAATTGGAGCAAAAATAAGGAGCCATTTTTATATATTGCAGTCATTGTTTTATATTTATGGTCGTGATTTTCCATCAGCAGTTCAAAGGTTTAGAAGACTCTTATTGGATCTTTTGGAAGAGAAATTTGTAACCTTCCAATCAATACTCCTAAGCGGTTGCCTCCTTTAGGGAATTTGAATTCTTCCTGAGTAGAGTGATTTACCAACGATAAAATTAAGCATTCACAAGCTGTGCGCTAGGACTAAGAATCATATTGGTATCCCAGGTTGCTAGTAATGGCAACACTTTCCATGGCGAATGGGGTTGAATAGAAGATAAGGCTGCCTATGCTTGGAGGTGGGAATAATTCTGAATGCTACAATATAACTTCGGAAATTAATACAGGAAATGTATGATGCTGCTATATAAATCTGAGCCATGCAATCTATAGTTGCAGACTGTTACAAATGATGAAAGGTCAGAAATTATTCCTATGTGCATATAGTCTTGTATCAGTCATTACAATTAAGGAAATAAGCTGTCATTTCAATATTTATGCTTTGTGAAGATTATTGAATTGTTTTGGTTCAAATTAATGTATGTCTTCTTATGTCCAAACAATGCAATCTGCTTAAACACATATTAAACCAACATCAATATACATACAAACCTGAAACTATACAATTGTGACAACAAACTCACTGTTGGAAGAGCAAAAAATTTAGAGGCAGATAATGGTGGGACATTACATCCATTGCTTTATGCAGTGCTCAGTTCAACGACCATGATTGAAGCCATATTGGAATCTAAAATATTAGGCTTCCAAAGATTATTCTTTCAACTAGCGCCAACTCAAGCAAATTGTCTGTTTGGTTTCCTCAAACACATTATCTGAACCTGCACTATATATCTATGGCAGATGAATCTCTATTGTCAGTCAATGAAAAAGGATTGGTCTACCCACTTCCATTTATCCTTTCTATTTGGGTGTTTGACCTCAATTTTCAAAACCATATGCTGGTTGCATGTACATGTATAACATTGGGACTAGTCACTCATGTAGTTATTATATTCTAGGGTTTACAAGTCATTTTTTACTCTATTTTTATAGCTATCATTATTTATTATATTTTTGAATCCCACTAACATATCTTAGTAAACCCTCAACCCTATACACTCAACAATACACACAACCCTCAACCAATTTCTTTTTTGTATTACAATCTTAATCTGACATACAATTTGCATATGCATATGCATATAGATTTTTGATCACCCAGATCACTCGTCACAGGATGAGAGCATACGTCCGATATGCCAAAACCTATGGACTCTATGCCCTATGAAGTTCTAAACTCAACCCAGCCAATTCCGAATGCCCCAGGTGACCCTCTTTGCCCTTACTTATAGTGGAGTGTGCGTAATGCAACCTTGGCATTTTACAAAATAATTTTGGAGTCCAACCATACATTAATGACACACGTCCCACCCACTTACTGCACTAAGGAGTAGACAATTGTTAGGCAGTCTGTCGTGAACACTAAGTGGAGAATAAAGACAATCACTTTTGGGACACCTGTGAGTGAGAAGGGCCCACTTAACACCCATAAATGGCTATAAGGATTTCGCTTTTTATGACAGGGTTGTATCTTGTTGTCACGTGTTAACATGGGTGACATCACAACACATACAAGCCCATGTGCTAGCTTCTAGGAAAAGGCATAGGACCCAATAATCGATCAAGTAATGGAGAGAAGACCAAATCCCAATCTTGACAGTAGCCCTGGAACACAATCCATTTGTACCACATAATCTTGAGAATAAGCACGATCTCTTTTAATTCTTCTAGCAAGAGATGCTAGCTTGAGTTGGATCTCCATTTCTTCAATTTTTACTTTTGGCTTCCATCTAGATTCTAAAGAATATAATTCAATTCTAGGAAAGTCATGTCCAGTTTTGGAATAATGAGTCAAGTATTGTTCCATGCATGCTAGCATTTTTCCCAAAGTTGTGGATGGATTAGTTTGAGAAATTCTTCTAGATCTGGATTGAACTTGGCACCGATTAGGCCAGTGTATTCTTCAAATGAATCTTGGTCAAAGCTGATTCTACTAATAAAGTTGATTCTAGTGTATTCCCTAAAAACCTTATAAAAGGGGACTTGTGAGCTCATTTGTTATGTGAAAGTTTATTATCTCTTTGTCTGAAAACCCTTATGGTTCTAGAGATTGGACTTGGTTCATCATAGCCTTCCTGAGGACAAAAACCCTCTTGGAGAATGTAATATTCCCCCTTAATTTTTTTCGAATTTAATCAGCACCAAACACCACTATTAGTGTTAGCTCCAAATAATAAGCATCCTGAAAAGTAATCCTTCACCTTTTGATCACCAAGATTGTTACACCCCGATTGTATAGCTACTATGTATGAGTACTGCATAGGGTTAAAATGATTGTAAGAGAATTTTGTGAATGAATAAAATATGTTGTACCTTGTTATTAATATGAGTGTTTTCACATTTAATGTTGCTTCAATTGATGTTATTCATGGTGAAATATTGCATAAGGAGGTTAATGAATCATGCTATTCTAACTTGAGATGTTTATGTATACTGCTAATGTTATGAACATGTGACTGTCGTGAGTTTATGTCAGTGGATGCAGGTATGTGAACCATTCCTCCAGGCGGAGGGGAAATATCACTCGGAAGAGGAGCTTGGTTATTTCAACGGTAAAGTGAACTATTTGAGCATACACACACATCACTATAGATTGAGTGAATTGAGTCAGTTATGTTGGTTCTAGATAAGTCATTTGTAGCTCATATCTTGGTATTAGGAGTCTTGTCTACTTCTTTACGCTTTTGTGAGTGATGTTTATGTATATATTTGTCTTGTATTACGATCATTGTGATGGTAATGTGAATGAATGTAAGTGAATAGGGAGTGGACATATATACGTATATATAGTATATACACGTATCCATATGTATATACAGATATATACATGTATATATGCATACAACCTATAATATGTGGATATTAATAATATTATATTATTATTGTCTGACAATTTACACATACATGTATATATATATATACATATCGGATATGCTGACTAGCTTACGATATGTTTACAATACACACACACACACACACACACACACACACACACACACACACACACATATATATATATATATTATTACTTTAATATGTATATATATAATATGTAATATATATATTTAATATTTGAATCTTATAAATAGAAATTAAATTATTTTCCTTATTGATTTAATATTAAACTTCAACTATGGAAATCATATTAAATATTAAACCATGTGCAAATGGAATCTCTATTCTGCTGTCAAACAATGGAGGTCAATTTACCTCTTTGAAGCTCAGTATGGGATTTAAATCACGCCACTTATTAAGTTGAACAATTCAAATTACAGTTCTGGCAATTAACATGCCTTTGAAAGTGGAATTTGATGGGGTTGAGGCTCTATAAATAGCTTCCCAATTCCTCATTCTTTACTTACTTTTATTTCCAGATAATTATCTTTGAGAACGTATTTTCTCTAGAGCAATCATTCAGCTTTTTTGTGAGACAAATTATTCTGTGAGCTGAGTTTAGTTTGAAATTACCAATTCTTCATTATTGAATCTCTTGAGTTTTATACTTCTATTCAGCTGTCACCATTATTAGTTTGAATATTCATTCCTGAGTACTTATTTCTGAGTGAGAAAGGTTGCAACTTGTGAGTTAATTCTGAGTGAGAAAGGTAGTAACTTGTGAGGGATTTGCCAATTGATTGATCGAGTTGGAAGTGTTGTGAGAATAGGCTAAGACATCATCATTTGGAGGAAAGCTAAATACTAGGCATGGGATATTCTTCCACTATCAATTTCAATTGTGAATCTTTAAATATTTCTAGTATTTGTGTTTACTGCTTGTGCATAGATAGGGAGTTGGTTCATAAATTGCATTTCTCTTGTGTATAGAAAGTGAGTTGTTTTTATGAATTGCATATCTGTTTGCACCTAGGGAGTAAATTGTATAAAGGACAAAGATGCATACTTGTGTGAATTGCATTAATTGTATGCTCTCCATATAAGGAGAATACGATGGTAATAGTTACTATATACTAGGACAAAAATGAAGGTAGGAGTCAAGTAAAATCTATCAGTTTAAGTTATTAGGTTAACTTAGACAAGCTTGAGTTACTCCTAGGGTAAAGAATTCCAAAATAGGAGGGATTGTGTGAATTACTTGTTGAGCGGATTCATTCCTAGTAGTTAGTATGTTGTAGGTTAGTTTGAGATGACTGATTATCCAGGTAAGGACATAACCTCTGTGTAGTGTAAGATGGCCCTAAGTCAAATTGACTCTGAATAGTGTATGTGATAGATGACCTTCAGTAGTAATACTATATGAACACTTTGGCCAAAGTAGTATAATGTGCCTACATCCTCTTAGATTGGGCGATGATTACACTGTCAATTCACCATGATCCCGTTATTGCTACAAATTGCAACAAAAAGACACTTGTAAATTTGCACCTATTCATTGGCATGAATTTCAATGCACTCTAGCCAAATGGTACGGCCTCAAGAGGAGATCATCCTCTTCCCAAAAAGAAAAACTCAAAATAAAAATCTGCAAATTGGTGAGATGAGGAGCGCTAGACAGTAGAACAGTTGGCACCAATACCCAGAACCAAATAAAATATGTTGATGAAGCCACAAACAGAAATGTGCTTCAGCTAGCACTTTTAGCATTAATATAAAAATAGATTATAAACCAACAATCTGCCTATAATAATAAAAAATAACAGATTATACAACAGCAATGTGCTATCATCAACAAGATTAAGCTCTATTTGCACCTCTGTGTGAAGCATAGTCTTCAGTCACCATCTTGGAAGCCATAGTTTCAAGCTCGAACAATGGCATAGAAAGCTAGAGGTATGCAATCCTCTTAGCAAAGTTTGAACTTAGTTCAACAACATAACATTATGAAATTTCCAAAAGATAAGAAACAATGAGCAAGGCCTCAATAAATAAGTTTCAATGAGCAAATGAATCAACTTGTAACTCCCAAGAAGAAAACTCTTCAACTTCCTCAAAAGGGACGCCCATCTCCAAAAATCACTTTTTAAAATATTAAAAGTATTTTATTACCTCCTCCCCTAGGCGTCCAAGGTAAAAGCATTTAATTTAACTTTGAAAAGAATATTAAACTTCTCCACTTAGGCATCCAAGACATGGCCCCATTTTAAAAACAAATTAAAGTCATTCGCCTAGGCACGGCGTCCAAAAAGTAACATTGAAAAGTGACTAAGTATTGAAACTTAGCTCCAAAAGGAAAGAAGAAGCCAACGCCCAAACTAATCAACCTCACTGCCCAAAATAGAAAGATGAATTAGAGATGACAGAGTTGCTGCTAGGATGACACTGCCATAAATAGAACTTACTAAAAATAGCAAACTACTATAAATACTTAGTGTTTCTAAACGCCTTTTGATCACAAATCGGGCAGCCACCATGACTTGCTAAAAATTGTAAGTTCCTGGAAAGGTTGTCAGATGGAAATGCATGTTACACCATTCTTAAGCTCTCTGAAAACCCAAAAAAACCTACAAACCTTTCCTGCATGCAAAGTATCTGCCAGAAATGCATGTCACTTTCTTAACATGCATGTTACCTCACTCTAAAGGTTTCCAAAAACCTAGAAAGCTCCACCAAAACTCACTTCCAAACTATTGCATGTAAGCCTTCAAAAATGCATCTAAAACCTCCTGTAAATTAGGAAACCCTAATTTCCATTTTTGATTAGCCTACAGGTTTCCACGAATAGGCTAATTCCCAATGAAGAGTGTAGAGCTAAAATGCGGACATTACAGAGAAGATTTGTTGCGGTGGTGAAAGATCTACCCAAGCTCAAGTTTGTTGGAGATATCGATCAGGTATTTCACAGTGCATTCAAAGATTTGGTTTTTTTATTCATGAGTCTCTTTCAGAGACAAATTTGCAGCAGATTGGAAATATTATATAATATCTTATTTGGAAACCTTGCCTGGAAGAGTTTGATGGTTTTGGCAATTTTATGCTACTTGGGACATTTATCTAGGCGTTTGGAGTTGTGGTTGGTTTGTGAGAAATGAAATGTATTATTCCCTGGATATGACAATGAAATCTTAACAAAAATAAGGAGCAATATTTATATATTGCAGTTGCTGTTTTATATTTACAGTCGTGATTTTCCATCAGCAGTTCAAAGGTTTAGAAGACTCTTATTGCATTTGTTGGAAGAGAAATTTGTAACCTTCCAAACAATACTCCTAAGCATTCACAAGCTGTGCACTAGGACTAAGAATCATATTTCAGTCTTGGTATCCCAGTTTGCTGGTCATGCAACACTTTCCATGGCATATGGGGTTGAATAGAAGATAAGGCTGCCTATGCTTGGATGTGGGAATAATTCTGAGTGCTACAATATAACTTCGGAAATTAATACAGGAAATGTATGATGCTGCTATATAAATCTGAGCCATGCGATCTACAGTTGCAGACTGTTGAAAATGATGAAAGGTCAGAATTATTCCTATGTGTATATAGTCTTGTATCAGTCATTACAATTAAGGAAATAAGCTGTCATTTCAATATTTATGCTTTGTGAAAGATTATTGAATTGTTTTGGTTCAAATTAATGTATGTCTTCTTATGTCCAAACAATGCAATCTGCTTAAACACGTATTAAACCAACATCAATATACATACAAACCTGAAACTATACAATTGTGACAACAGACACACTGTTGGAAGAGCAAAAA
>VDFB02028921.1:13034-36723 GCA_007258455.2 Sequoia sempervirens
ATAATCTCCTAAGTCGGCCAAACACAATTTGAATTAGGTCACCACAAAACATTCCCGTGATGAAAAGGAATGAAACGTGGACCAATTAGAACCTCCTCACTCAAATCAACACGCTACATATTAACCATGATATCCAAAAATAGAATTTACACGTTATAATGCAAACAATGTTCTAGGGCACATTAGCCAATTTCTAGATCAGTCCGGACCCATAAGAGTGTATCTCATTGTGTTGCAAAATGAATGGGAGCAGGACAAGCACGACCAAAGATAGATCATCACGGCACAACAACCGGAGCACACCAATCCGGATCACCAAAGCATCAAAACCGAACTTTAATCAATCAACCAAGATATGTTGACATCAATGACAACCATTAATAACAACAATCAACAGCATCACATTCCAACAAGAGATGGCACAGGAACAATAAAAATGCAGATTGTAAATGCTTGGATTTGAGCATAGTGGAACTAAATTGTAAATAGTTTGTGAAGTAAATTGTTTGGATGAAAGTAATAAAGTGATACAAATTTTATTGCCCTCATTGTTTGTCAAACTTGAATTTGAATGTATTTGGATTTGATTTTAAATTGACAAATGAAATTGTCAATTTGATCTGTCATTGGTTATGATAGAGGATTTGCCATGTAATTTGTGTTTGGATATGGTGATATAGCGGAGGAGAGTGTTATTGATTTTCATTAATTGGATCAGATTTGGATGATTGCTCTTTTCTTTTCCGTCAACTAGGCTGCATACTCTCCAATGGAATTCCATTCTTTCTTGTCTCCCCCTCCATATGCAATCTAGTTATCTCAACCTTCTTAGCTAGAGTTAGTCTCACAACCTTTTACCCTTTGTCCACCTAGCCAAAAAGGATGAGAATAAACTCTAGGATAGCCGCCCCTATAGTCTTTGTTGCACAAATGACAGCCATACTCTACTCCCCCCTAAATACTTTTTCTTATCCTTGTCTATTTGTGATGCAAATTGTAAGAGAGGGTTTTTAGGGTTAATTGGGCCTTTTGCATAGTTTTTTAGGAGTTTGGAAGTGCAATCAAATGACCTTGCTGGTCCCACTACACTCCCACTCCCAGAAGAACCTCTAGTGGCAGCTATACTTCTATGGCTTCTAGTTGTAGTTCTTTGTTGCATTTCAACTTCAATCTCTTCACTCTCACCACTCCTATGTGTCCCCATGTTGCTAAAACATCCCCTATAGGGGACAGGGGCATTTCAGACAAGGGATGAGTCCCCAAGGAGCACAAATGTATATGTTTGCTTTATTTATTTATCTAGGTTTAGAACCATACAAACCCTGGCCATACTTGTTCATGAACTAGGCCCAATTCTCAACCCGAACTCCTTCGGGCCTAGTATGGCCCTTGTAACTAGTAAACACTGTAACTTAGTAGAAACCCTCCATCACACTGAACCAAAATTAGATTATTTGAACCAAATCCAAACAAATTTGAATTAGTTTGATTCAGTGTAAGACTTTTCATCTAATGTAGAAATTTGACCCTTGTTTTTTCTTTCTTCCAAATTTCCGATTTTTTAACCTCGTAAACAAATCAAACTTTCCAAGCCTAGTAACAATGATACTTTACTGAACCTCTCAATGTGCATCCGGTGTGGGTTAGACTCTTGAATCTCCCCCTCAGGTTTTGGGAGGTGACATGCTACAAGGCCATTGGCAACTCTATTGGTTGTTTTTTGAAGGTTGATGATGCCAATTCTTTCATGGCCATTGGACCTTTGCTCAAATTTTGGTGGATATTGGTATCTCTCTGCCTCTTCACAAAGATGTGGTTCTGTTGGTTGGGGATCATCCCTAGTCTCAACCGCTCAATTGTGAGGGCCTTACTTTAGGTGTCCATGTTGTTTCGCTATTGGCCACTAGGCTTTAGCTTGCTCTCTCCTACATCGTAAAGGTGTGGCTACGTGGTGGAAAGATGCTAATAATGATCTCCTAATTGTTTCGCCTTCTACCTCTCCTTAAGTGTCAAAGTAAAAGGTATTTCCTAATTAATTATTTGTTTAATTATTAGGTTCCCTTTCCTCTAATTACTTAAGCTTACTTAGGCCATGTTTTCTTTATGTCTCATGTCATAGGATGAGGACATATGTCATGATCTTGTTTTATCCTCAACAAAAGATGCACATTAATATGATTCATGCTTTTTTGGATCAATAGCTCTTGGCCTCCATAGCTTTGCTATTCTCTCTTTCTGTGACAGGTGTTTGATTGCAGGTGATTCTTGGGAGTTGTGGAGTTGATTTTTTCCAACTTCCACATCATGTCAAAGCTCCAAACCTGTAATCTCCTCCCCTCTTCATGAGAGATTCCGTGTCTTGAGCTATCATTCGGTGCATCCAACACCAAAACGGAGTTTTCCATTAGATTCATGCCCCCACCCCGTTTGATATAAGCGCCCATCTTGGGCAAGAAAAATAAAATATATCTATTGCTGAAGTGGCCGACCCTCTTGGAGGAGTCGCCTCCCTTGGGTGAAGAGGTGCCTTGGAAAGTATAAATAGAGGGTTCAAAGGGAGTTAAAGCAATTGATTTTCAAGGAATGTTATTAATGTGAAGAGCAGAAATAAGAGGTTATTCGAACAGATTTGTATAAAGTATTTAGGCAGAGATTTATGAGAGCTATATGAGCCCATTTGTGAAAGACATTGGAGTAAACTAATGGCAGATTTTTGAAAGAGGTTTTAGCAGATTTGAATGATGTTATGAGCAGATGTAAGGCAGATTTGTGATGCATATTGCAGCAGAAATACTAGGTAAGACAAACATAATATTCATTTGGAGGTTGGAGCCTCCTAATTGACGAGATCAGAAGGTTGGTGCCTCTCATTAGAAGAGATTAACATCTCTTGCTGGGTTGGTGCTCAGTGGTAGGAATTGGTGTCTCCAGTGGATTGGTGCCTATGAAATTTATAAGAAAGTTTTACACAAGCAATATTTTGCCGTGGTTTTCTCCCGTAAAAAGCAGCAACACCACAGTAAAGTAGAGAAATCACACAAGAACAAAGTGACACAGGTTTTCACGTAAAATCCTTTGTCTCTCATGTGTGTGGATTTTTGTGCTTGCTTCATTGTGATTATCAAAGTTCAAATTGGTAAAAGATTGATTTATATTGATTCACCCCCTCCCCCCCTCAATATAAGCATGTGTGTGTGTGTTCCATCAAATATATCATATTTTCACAGGATTGTGTAGTAAACAGTAATTTACCTTGGGCACTGTAGCTATTAAATGTCGATACCTAACTGCAAAGCCATATTTCATCCGTGCCAACATTACAGGCTTCTTATCCTCTGGATGATTGCCCTGCACCAATGAAAACATGCAAGAATCAAACAGTATAGCCCTCACTTCAAACAAAATATCCATTAAATTTAGTTATCATTTGAACTCATGTTATTCATAATTTTTAATAAATAAATGACCAACAAATTGTAATGACAATAACAGTGAGTACTAACCAGAATGATTGGATATTTCAGCAGTTCAAGAGCATCCTCCAGGTTAATATTATCTATTTTACTCTGCAAAAAGAGGAACCATACAGTAAATATTAAAGCTAGCAGATTCCATAACTATCACACAATAATGTTACATTCTACACCCTACTATTTGACATAGAATTTCTGGAATATATTCACATTACAAAATTAGAATAGAAATGCTGTTGCATCTTGTGGTTGCACTCTGCATGTAGTTTTCTGATCCTCTTAGTCATTTGATGTCATCTTAAAACCTTAATATCCCCTTCACCATTCTTTCTTCATGCATGATCAAGTTAGCATAGCACCATGAAAACATCTTAGCCATTTTGACACAAATATGAGCTATAAATATTTGGATTTTAAGGTTCTAGCTGAATGAACAGTCTCTTCAAAGTCAGAACACATCAACTATTAAGTGTACATGTTTTGTCAAGTGACATTTACACTTCCCAACAGATGGCATAACTGGATAAATAAAATTTGTATGGTGGATGGAAGACAACTATTTCAAACTCACCAAGTGGCATCATCTGTCCTAATGTTTTTATCGTAAAGTTGTGACATGTTAATTGATGTTATTAGTATTTGATGAGTGATATAGTGGATAAAGAATCAATCATATTTGATACTACGACTTGTGAATAATTTCCTTATGTAGTACACCACTCTTCTCATTAATAGATATCATGCATGCTCCCAACTACAGAAATAGTGATGGTTGTATGCTTCATCATGTTACCATCTTATTGCCCGATTTTGCAAAAGATGTGATTATCTTATGTCCATTGCAATGTCCCCTTTTTCAGGTTCTCTTGCTTTGCAGTTGGCACAAACTTTTTGGGTTTGTGTCAGCATGTTTAGAGGGGTAAATTGATGTTACCAGTGAGCTCAGGAGGTTTAGAGGAGCCATATGACGCTTTTAGATGTTATTTCCAGCATAGCAGGAAAAAACTTTTGGGGAAAACATCAGCAAACCAAAATTATAAGATTTTTTGGAAAAATCGAGAAAAAAATCAGATTTAAAAAAAATGTAAAAAATTGTAGAACAAGAGATAAAAACTTTTTTTTTGAAATTAAAAGGCATTTCCATAGCATAGAGATATAGAAAGCAAATAAAATAAAGACTTTAACTAATGAATTGTAGAAAATAGATTTTTGTAGTTTATATTCATATCATTGATTACATTGCATTGCGCATCTTTCAAACTCAAAGCATTACTTCACATTGCATAAATAATAACTAGATGTTGACAGATGACAAAATTTCAACTGCAATATAGTTTCCTACAAAGTCAACCTAAGTAGTTATGCAATTACATCACATTGCATAACTGTCATGTCACCAAAATTGTAACACCAAAATATGAAGTATTGAGGCAAAAATAAATAACACAAATATCAAAATGATAACTATGACTCAAATAAATGACTATAATAACTATATATTAGCCATCTTATTATCATTAGAATTATCAAGATAATATTATAATTATAAATATAATATTTTAAATATTATTATCTTAACCATGATTATCATAGATAAGTATTATAATTACCATAGTTGAAAAACTCGGACTCGGCAATAACTCGGCAGACCCAAAAAATTTAAAAACTCGGGACTCGGCAAAAACTCGGGGAAAAACTCGGCAATAACTCGGCAAATTTATCGAACATTTGAAAATACATAATTTTTTAAAATATTCTTCTTACTTGTAGAAGCCATGCTCTTTTAGCAAGGTACCTAGCAAAAGAGAGACAAATAAACATTAAGAGATAAAAAGTGAAGTTAAACAAATAAATAAAACATATTAAAATTTAAAAATGATTGAAATTAATTAAAAAGTATGGTTTTTTGTATTAATTAAATTTCAAGGATTGTTATAACTTATTTGCCAATTACTTGGTTGCTAAAGATTTGAAATTTGAAACATATAAAAAATAAAAATGATTGAAATATTTTAATATATTAATTTTTATTATTATAATTTGATATTAATGAATAGTCAAAAAGAAATTAATAACAAAAATAATGATGCTAAATTTCAAATTTTATTTTGAATTTATTTACAATATTGAAATTTCAAATTTTAATATCATTATTTTTGTTATTTTTTTCTTTTCTACTATTCATTATTATCATAATATAAATTAATATATTTCAATCATTTTTAATTTTAAGTTTTTTAAATAAAGTAAATTAAATTAAAAGTTTTTGATTTTCTTTTAATTATAAGTTAATATATTAAATTCTTAAGTGTTAAAAATAAAATAAATTAAAAAATTTCAATTTTGTAAATACTCAGACTTATATAATATATTAATTATTCTTTACAAATATTTTCTTGAAAATCAATAAATAAAAATAAATTAACATTCGTAAAAAATAATAAAACCCTCATAAATTTTAGATCTTTAATTTAATATATTAACATTTGTAAAAATATTTAGATCTTATGGGTAAAAAATAAATAAAACTTAATAAAAAAAAAATATTGAATCTACAGAAATCAATTAAATGTTTGATATAAAACGTGAATGCAGATTCGCAGAAGTCGGAAATCGTATGAGTGGGACGTAGAGGTAAAAAATAAATAAATTCCTATAATTTTATTTCATGCCCTTGATTTTCTTCTTGCTGCAGCGTCGATTTCTGGTTTTTCCCGTGTTTTTTCCAGCCGTTGTCATTTTCTGCGTACAGTAAATGAAAAACGCGATTTATGTTTGCCTAAACGCGTCATTTAGAGCTCTTAGCTACGAAAATTTTAGGGAAAAAATATCAAAACCACATGACTTCTTTTTTGCCCGTGTTTTGCCCTTTTCACTCGCAATTTTTCTCAAATAAAACGCCGCGCGTTTTTGGGATTACTCGGCTGCGAGTAATCAAGCGATTAACTCGCCTCTCCCTTTGCCACACGATTACTCACGAGTATTGCGAGTTTTGAGCGAGTTTTTCAACTATGATAATTACAATATAAATATTATAATAATGAATTTGATTATAAGGATAATATGTGATAATATTTAAAAGTATATCCTATATTGTTGACTCTAACACAATATCAACTATGCAATATGAAACCATATGACAAGTTGACACCAACAATTGTATTTTATGTTTTATGTGAGATTACAAAGATTGTAAGCACCAAACTACTTGAATAATCAATTTTGTAGTTTAGTAGGCACCAACCTACAGGGAGCACCAACCCCTAATGTTCGTAGGCACCAACCTACTGGAGGCACCAATCCTCGCTTGCCAAGCACCAACTTAGCAAAAATAATTTCAAGAACAATGTTCCACCTTCAATGTTGCTTCTTCAACGGATGATGGACAATACAACCACTCTTCCTCTTGATTTTATCTTTCTTGAATGATGTTCACATAAATTAGCATATGATGAATTCACTATACAAATCTGCTTCTTATATTCTCTTCATACAAATTTGCCTCTTATATTTTCTTCATACAAATTTGCCTATTATATTCTTTTCATACAAATTTGCTCAACACGCACAATCTATCTTCTTGTCTTACCTCTACAATAGATGATGATCTTTTTCACAAATCTGAAATATATCTTCACAAAAGGACTTTGCACATCAAAACTGCAATCCTATCTTCTCATGTTCTTTTTATAGAATCTGCATACTCTCAATCATTCACACTCTCATTCTTCTTTGTGATATATGATCCTTCTTTAAGATTCACACAAAGTCCTTTAACTCTGCTCTTTTATTCCACATTCTCATTCTCACCCTCACACACAACTTCTCCACTTGCCTTTATGTCTTTAGTGATTCTATGAATGGATGCAATCCCTTGAAATGGATACAACCATTTAAACAATCATGTCCTTTCACTAACAAATCTGCAAATAATCTTCTTAAACTTTCCTTTTCATTTGTTTGGTGTCTATGATATTCTTCTATGTCTTTCACACCACACTCCACACACTTCAAAAGTTCACCCAAAGTTTCCTTCTAAACTTGTGAAACAAGGTGACTTAAGTGAATGTTCATAACCTTTCAAAACAAAACAACGCAATTTTCCAAACAATCACATCCCTTCACACAATCCTCTCTTCACAAATCTGATCTATAAATTCACTTTAAAACTGCACTATCTTTCTTAACGTTCAACTCTCAATTTTCATATACATTTGTCATATATGTATTTGCATTTGGCCTTCATATATGGCAGCATATCTTCATCAATATGAATCTCAAATGGACTTCATATTTCTGCACTTTAACCCTTTCTCAGTCTGCTCTTATTCATATAATATTCATTACACACACACCTTCAAATGTTCCCATCATTTACCTCTTATACCTTTTCAATAGATATGTCTTTTGTGGATGGATATGTCTCTTCGTTTCTAAAAGCCCTTCACAAACAAATTGCAGCCCTTCCCTTAACAAATTTTGTCCTCTAGTGATTTTGTCTTCTTCACTTTTGTCTTCTTCTCCAAATCATCCTCTAGTGATTTTGTCTTATTCACTTTTGTCTTCTTCTCCAAATTGTCCTCTAGTGATTTTGTCTTATTCACTTTTGTCTTCTCCTCCAAATTGTCCCCTTTGCAAAATATATCACTTGAAAATCGCTGGTATCCACAAGGTATTCGCACCATACAAAACAGATTGCTGCATGTGTTTATCAAAGCATGGTGATTTTGAAATGACTTCAAACCGTCTTTTATATCATCCTTGTTTCTTTCCTTCAAAAGAGTTGGCCACTAACATTTTTATCTCCAATGTTTAAATCTTTAATTTAAACATACACTCTCCAACATGTAACGGATATAATGGGCAACTCTTATTACATCGAACCACTCTTATTATAATAGGCAAGTATTACATCAATGATTTCATTAATTACTCTGTGCCTTTGACAACAATGACAACTTATTCCAACAATGATGACTATCTCCTCCATGCATATTTGACATCAATGACAACATTTCTAACAAACCTATATTCTAAACTAACCAATATCACTTTCTAACGAATCATAAATAATAAATAAACGAATATAAAATATAAAATATAACATATAAATTAAAAGCAATAAATATCACCAAGGCCAATCCCTAGCATGACGACTAAAGGCAGTTTAATTTAAGCAACAAAATATTACTAAAAGAGCTGTCTAAATTTATGAATCGATTCTAAAGAAAGGAAGCAACGCTTGCATAGAAGGCACATCCCAAAGCAAGGCTCTTGATCGGCCATAAAAGGAGACCAATGTAAGACCAAGGGGGCATTGATCAGCAAAATAAGGAATAAATACAGGCTGCATACCTTTGGGTACTGTCTAAGATATTATGAGTTGTGATTCTGCTAAAAACATAGAGTAGGATAAAGGGATAATCAATAGGCATGCTTGTTATTGTTTATTTCCATTTATAATATGTTCAGAAAATTATAGAGTAGGATCAATAGATATGTTTATTATTGTTTATTTTCATTTATAGTATGTTCAGAAATGTATCTATATATATGTGTACACTGCTAATCTGCATATTCATAATCAGTTATCTGTTTATATTATTATGTTCATGATCCACCATGGTGAGGAAGAAGGATTACAAGGGGTGGCAAAGGGGTCTCTTCTAGATATGCCACGGGGGGTGGGGGGACAAGATGAGGCCACAAAGGGCCAAGGGGGTACTTGCCTGTGGGGTATCCAAGGGTACTGCCTTTGGGTCTAGAATTGATCTCCGGAGCAACCATTGTAATCCCACCTCTCTACCATGGTGTAACAAGAGGGGAGAATCCATTACGAGAAATGGAACAAGGATGATGACTAGGGGACCAAGAGTCTCACTAGGTCATCTCATATGAATGGCATGTGCCACATGAGGAAAAGGTGACCCCCTCATATGCATGGCATGCGCTATGTGAGGAAGAGTCTGAGATGTCCTATCAACATCCTGTTAGCAGTATATTTTACTTTGTTGTCGGCCGTAGTCGGCCAATTGTTAATAAAACTATAGATTAGTAAAGAATAATAATGTCATGTACGTTCGGGTAATCAAGCCCCGATTAATGTTAATGTTGTTATGAAACGTCGTGTCGGTTGGTTATCTAACCACCGCCGAACGTTATATGTAGTCTGTTGGGATAGTAGGAAGGAATGAGTTATGTGCCGATGGTTATATTGTTAAGCATTGTGATACTCTGTGATTGTACATGACATTTCTGATAATGAATAAAGCTTCTGATGTTGAAACATGTTATCTTTCTAGTTTACTGTTTTATTCTATGTTCTGCACATGACTAGTTTGCCAGTAGTACGTAAGACTTGAATTACATTCCGTAGGCAAACACATCCTTTTCCATGTAACCCATAATTGAGCAATCCCAAGGTGGGCTAGTGATTAGATTAGAATAATTAGTTCATGATGAAGTTGTTAATGTTAATGATGTTATTTAAATAGAGATACACATGCTTAATTCTAATGTTCAATGTAGAGTACTAATATTCTGATTGTTAGGCTATTTGAGTAATGAATCCCTAACTTATTTGCAGGGACGAAACCAATTCACAGTATCCTCTAGGGACCATTCCTTAGGGAATTGGTAATTTCAGATAGGTTTAGGCTAACTCCTAGTAGGGACATTACAGTGCAAGACTTCAATCGGGTTTGCAATTAGGTGAAAAGTATTCTCTAATTCATTGTTATCTGGAAATTAAGAATTTAGGGAAAATTTAGGGCAATCCCAAAAAGGGGACATTACAATAACTAATAACTAGGAGCAGCTGCCAATTGCATTTGCTTGTCATGGCATTCCATGAGACCACATTTCTTTGAGGCATTTTTTCAAACAGTTCACTACCTTGTCTATGCTACCACATTTTTCATATATGTCTAGCAAAGCATTTTATCAAAACAGTTCACTGCCTTGCCGCTATGACTAAAAGCCTAAAATAGGTGGTTTCAAACAAGCTATGGATGCTTGGAAAAAATCTATCAAAGCATAATAGTAAGCAATAACATAGACAAGGTAGTGAACTGTTTGAAAAAATGCCTCAAAGAAATGTGATCTCATGGTGATGAATGCCATGACAAGCCATAGACAAGGCAGTGAACTATTTGAAAAAATGCCTCAAAGAAATGTGGTCTCATGGTAATGGAATGCCATGACAAGCAAATAGCAATTTGCTTTCCATGGCATTCCATCACCATGAGACCACTATTTGCTTGTCATGACACTCCATCACCATGAGACCACATTTCTTTGAGGCATTTTTTCAAACAGTTCACTGCCTTGTCTATGGCTTGTCATGGCATTCCATTACCATGAGACCACATTTCTTTGAGCCATTTTTTCAAACAGTTCACTGCCTTGTCTATGGCTTGTCATGGCATTCCATTACCATGAGACCACATTTCTTGAGGCATTTTTTCAAATAGTTCACTGCCTTATCTATGCTATTGCTTACAATTATGCTTTGATAGATTTTTTCCAAGCATCCATAGCTTGTTTGAAAGCACCTGTTTTATTATGGATTGTCATGGCATTCCATCACCATGAGACAACATATCTTTGAGACATGTTTTCAAACAATTCACTGCCTTGTCTATGCTACCACATTTTTCATAATGTATGCCAAAGCATTTTATCAAACAGTTCACTGCCTTGCTGCTATGGCTAAAAGCCTAAAACAAGTGCTCTCGAACAAGCTATGGATGCTTGCAAAAAACTATCAAAGCATAATAGTAAGCATCCATAGCTTGTTTGAAAGCACCTATTTTATTATGGATTGTCATGGCATTCCATCACTATGAGACAACATATCTTTGAGACATGTTTTCAAACAATTCACTGCCTTGTCTATGCTACCACATTTTTCATAATGTATGCGAAAGCATTTTATCAAACAGTTCACTACCTTGCTGCTATGGCTAAAAGCCTAAAACAAGTGCTCTTGAACAAGCTATGGATGCTTGCAAAAAACTATCAAAGCATAATAGTAAGCAATAGCATAGACAATGCAGTGAACTGTTCGAAAAAATGCCTTGAAGAGATGTGGTCTCACAATGATTGAATGCCATGACCATCCATAGCAATTTGCTTGTCATGGCATTCGTCATGCAATTCCATAACCATAAGACCACACTTCTTTGAGGCATTTTTTTAAAAAAGTTCACTGCCTTGTCTATGCTACCACATTTTTCATACATGTCTACCAAAGCATTTTATCAAACTATTCGCTGCCTTGCTGCTATGGCTAAAAGCCTAAAATAGGTGCTTTCAAACAAGGTATGGATGCTTGGAAAAAATCTATCAAAGCATAAAAGTAAGCAACAAGCTATGGTCTCATGGTTTTTTTCACGTGAAAATCAACACGATTTTATTTGTGTCCTTTTGTAGATTTTAAACGCATCTATTTGGTGACTTTACAATTTCAAACGAGAAAAAATCGCTGACCATGTTGTGCCCAATCAAAATTTTGCTTCATTAAGGCATTCTATAAAGAGTGGTCAAAGTCTTGTAAAAATTTTCCTCAAAAGTCAGTTTCTAAAAATAGGCTTGATTCAGGGTTTTTTTTGGGTTTGTTGTCAAATGGATGCTAGCAAAAGTTTCTAAAAATAGAATCTTTGTTTGGAGGGCTCTAACTAATTCTGATTGGTCGAAAATACTTCCCAATTAGGCTGGTTTGGTCAAAATCGTCAAAAGGTTGGGATTTCTCTGGTGGGTTAATTCCTATGTTACACAAGGACGCGTCCCTTGTCCCAAAATGGGATGTCCCAATCTCCAGCCGTCCCCAAGACAGGGAGACTGATAGGGAGTGGGGTTGGACGAACCAATCACTGGTTCCTGCTCTAGGTCTTTCCTTATAAGACCTCCTTGGTGCTTGGCTTCACCTCTCTAACCTATAGGCCCCTGCTCATGACTAGGTGCCCCTGGTTTGTTTGCCCAACCCCTTTTCCATCAACAAGCTGTCCTTCTACCAAGCCAACCTTGGTGCTGCGCCATATACTCTCCATTGGCCTTTAGTCTTCCTTAAAAACCAACTCCTCTCCACACTTAATTTGATTCTTGCAGGGGTGTGTAGACGTTGTAATAGCTTCAAAAAGGTCAAACTAGGATTCATGTTCCAACACAAGACTCCAACTAACCATCGCTTTCTTAAAGTCCCCTCCTAGGGTTAAAAAGGCTACAATCCTAAAGCTCCCAATTAGGCCTCTTCATAGAGAAAAATGCAATTTTCTTCAAAACCCACCAAAGGCCCTGGGTTTTTCATTTGGGGTTTGTGATTCCCATACCCACGCCTTAAAGATTCTTGAGGTTTTGAGCCTGTACAGGCCGTACATAGCTCAAACACAAAAATGGTTAAACACCTAGGGTTTCCTAACTTTTCTGGCTGATTTTGGACTGGTGAAAAGTTCTCCCTCCAAACGGCCTGCTGGAACCTCCTCCTGACCTCCAAGCATAGCCAAGACCTTCCCCTAAATTCTCCAAAAAGAATTTCTCGAAAATCTTTATTCCCCTACAAGTTATGCTACTTTTACTCCAAGTCTGCCCCAACCGGACCTGCACTGGCTCGCCTAGGGCAAAGCTTTTCTAGCGCTTCCTGCACTCCCACAAACCCTACAAGCTACCATATTTACAAGGAGGGAGCCTAGACACAAATCCCAAAAGGCCGTACAATTTGTACGGTGGGAAGGTGCCCTAGGACTCCATTCTTTAAAAACTGCCTGTTACAGGCCTGGAAATGCTGAAAACAAACTATGAACAGGTAAAAGATGAAAAACGATTTACTAAGCAAAAGAAAGGCACTCCAAGCTTGTATAATATGAACACTACATACCACAAACACAATGACAGTGAGTTTATTCCATTAAAACTCAAGAAGAACACAAAGAACAGAAAAATTGTCTCTTGACTGCTGTTTTCTTCAATATTGCAAACTTTTTCCAAAACACTATATCCTCCAACCCTAACACAAGGTCGAAGCATGCCTTAAATAGGCCTTCCAAACAATTTAGATGTTTGGGTCGGGCTCAAAGATGACCTAATAATGCAATTTATAAAACCCATTGTGATTTCAAACATTTGACTAGGTTGGTAACCAAGACAAATTAGAGCTCCAAAACCCATTCAAGATTTTCACCTCCTAATCCATTGATCATAAAAGATCAAGTTTTATTCAAAACAACAATACCTAGCTAGATGGTCAACATGACCTCAAAATAACTCAACACAAAATATAACTTCAAGCCAAAACTTGCAATAACCTAGAACTTTGCCAGGTGCTCCTGCACCAGAGACGCAAAGGGGATATCCCCTTGTCGTCCTTGAAACAGGCTAAGCAATAGGAAATGGCAAGAAACATCCCCGTCCATTTGGGGATGTTTTGCCGTCCCCGAGACGGCTAGGGGACGTCAAAAACGTCCCTCATCGTCTCAAGATACATGTTTGAGACATTTAGTGTTTTCATGTTTGAACTTTGACACTTTTGGATACATGTTTGACACATTTGGATATTGATAGACCATAGTTTTATTGATGTTTGAGACTGCTATTATAATGCTTTATTGACATTTGTTATGCTCTTATACTACTTCTCTCATGATTTATTTACATATTGATATTGTTGTTCTCAGTTATTGACATATCTTTCTCTTTCCCTCTCTCTCTCTATAATATATTAATAAATTTTGAAAATTTCATATATATATATATATTTGAAAGTTTCAACTCCTTGAGCCAAAATTGCAGGCCTCAGACAAGGTTCACCATCTTAAATTAACACTTTTGGAAATTTGTTAAAAGGATAAAATTCAATTTTTGGAATTTTATAATTTGGTGAGACCAAAAATTGAACCATCAAGCTTCATATTTCTCTATATAATCTTGGTGTCGCATATTCGAACGAAAATGTGGGTTAAAAATGATATAATATCTTCAAATTCAAATTAATGAAAAGTAGTGCTATTAATTAACCAAAATTTACAACATTTTAACATATTCTTTTTGATTGGAATTGTTGGTTGTGCTGGAAGGAATTGTGTGATATATACGTCCATTGTTAACTCATTTGTGATGGTGAAAGAGATTGGAACTTCATGTAATCCAAACAGATTTAGAAATCTTTGCTCATCTTTTGGGACAACAAATGCTCTCCTGTAATGGTGTTTTATATAATTCCTCAAATCTTTAAGCCACCTGTCCAACAAATAAACATCTATGGTTAGCTAAATAATGTGTACGTAATTGAGCTATCTTACACCCTTTTATGCTTGTAGGTATTCTAACACCAATAATAATTGCAGCAACTAAATCCCTGGTCAGAGCATCTGCAAGAGGATTGTTTTCTCCTTTGATCCATTCTATATCAAAGTCATATCCAAGGAACTCAAAATACCACTTAGCCATCCTTCCTTGAGCTATGTCTTTGTCAGGCTTCTTTTTTCTCAAATTTCTGATGGCATGGCTATCGCTTCTTACTAAAAAATCCTTTGGTTTAAGAAATATTTTGAATTTCTTGATTCCCATTTTCTACAACTAGGATTTCTTTTTCGTAAATGTGATATCTAGATTCAATATCTGAAAAGGTACCTGATCTATACCCACATATATCTTTATGTCTTGCTGGGAATTCCTCTATTAGAATTGTAGACCATGTATTGTTAGAAGCATCCGTATATAGGATCAATGGAATTCTTGGTTTTGATACTTTAAGCACTGGTAGATTTTATCCTATTCATGACATTTATCCTTCAAATTATCTTTGTAGGCTTTTTGTCTCATCCATGACTTTTATCCTTCAAATTATCTTGTATCATTTTCCTGTCTTTTGCCAAATCCTCATAAAATGGTGAGATATAATTTAAAGTTAAACAACCTAAAAATCTTTGAATTTGCTTTTTATTAGTTAAAATATCAGGAAACTCCTGTATTCTTTGAAGCACATGGGGTTGTAGTAAGATTTTACCTGTATCTAAGTGAAGATCAAGGAAATCAATCTTATATTTACCAATCTGCATATTTTTCACAGAAAGACAAATTTCATTTTTAGTGATAGCTGCATATAATTGTTCAAGGTGATTCAAATGCATGGGAATATCACTAGAGAAAACAATGATATCATCTACGTAAATTGCACAAAAAAAATTTAAGATGCCTTAAAGCTTGGTCCATTTGTCTTTGGAAATATGTTGGAGTAGTGAAGAGACCAAAAGGCATTATGTTCCATTCATACAGTCCTTGAGGGACTAAAATTGTGTAATGTCCCCAATTTTGCGAGCATCAGAGTTCCGGGGATTTAGCCTATTCCTAGCCCTCGTAGGCTAATATGTCTGGTTAGAGGGTCTCTTTTGGCGATGATCAGGGGAATTTCTCCTTTAGCATCTTGTGTGGGTTCAAGCTTAGCCTTCAGTTGACTTAGTTTCACATACTTACTATTTATAGTAAGTCAACCGACAAGCAATTCTATTTATAGTAGGGAACCTAACGTTCACATGTTGGCAGTGTCGATTCCCAAATTCAATTGAGTTGGTGAAATAAGGAGTTTTGCCTAAGTTATATCGTTTAATTATTATTAAAGGTGACTTTAATAATAATTAATATTTTAATATTATATTATAATATTATATTTGCACTTTATGACTTGAGGGTCCATTCATCATTAAAAAGGGGGCCATTTTAATTAATTAATTGGGTGCCAATTTCAAGGACATATTTTATTATTCCAAAGTGCGAATATTATATTATTTTAAAATGATTTAAAAGGAAAATTGGAGGGGATTGGCCTATTATCTTTTAATCCCACATTGGTGAGAAAAGTGTATGAGTTCCTCCAGGGAAAAGTATAAAAGAATCTTAAGGGGCTCATTTGGGGATTCAGAATTGATTATTGGATATTTGTTTGATAATTTCTCATTGGCGTTTGGGGAAGGGAGCCCAAGGGTTTCTGCCAGTGTATCGGCTTTGGAGAATGAAAACTCTCCATTGTATCAACATTTTGAGGTTGTGGAATATCAGTTGAAGGTGCTCACTGTTGGCTTCACCCAGAAGTCAAGTTTATGCTTCATCAAATTTACTGCTTCAGTCTTGCAAGAGAGATTTGGAATAAGGGTTTCAGCATCTTTCAAGTTCAGAAGATTGTTTCCGGGTATCTTTCTTTGTTAAGCTTTCAGAAATTTATGCAATATCAATAAAGCTTTGTTTTCAGCATTTAACTTGTTTCCAGCTATATATCATTGCATGTTATGCTTCAGAAATTGTTAATCTCTTTTGAATGCATATTTTCTGTCTGGTACTAATTGAGAAAATTTATAAAAAATTACAAACCCTAGTTATTCAGCAAAGTTTCAAAGGTTAGAGACAAACAGGTCTCTTACAGTGGTATCAGAGCCTGAATCCTACCATCCTGTGTTGGAAATAAATTTCATGAGCAGAGAGAAAAATTTCAGAATATTATGGGTTTATAGATACAAAGATTATGAGAATTTAGGGTTTGAAAAGTTTATCGATTGTAGAGAATTACTAGTCAGATTTTAAAGTATTGGGTTTGTTTGGTACAACCAGAGGAACGATTTAAATATTTGCAGGAATAAGTAATATTTAATAGTCATTCAAATTATTAAAGGGAGCCGATAGTTTGTGTATGTAAGAAATTTTGTCCCAGATCATCAATCAAATAAATTTAAAACGTAGATGAAGACAAAACAATAGTCTGCCGCTACAAACAAAATGGGTGTTGGAATTTTTGAAGAAGCCGATAGAGACAAATCGTGGCTTTCAGAAGTTTGATATTGAACATTGGCACATCGGTTTATTATTTTAAAGAGCCGCATTATATTGAAATCGCATATTGGAGGAGAAACCTTTGTCGGAAGCTACTTACAAGTAAATATACATCGATTATTGTAGAGGCTATGTAATAAGTCGGGAGTTGCTTATATGGGAGCCGCTTAGACAAAGACAGTGGAGGCTTGTCTTATTCATTGCTAGAGAAGAAGACAGAAGTTGTCAGAAGCAGATAGGACACAGGTGTCAGAAAGCCGTTTGCAGAAAGAGACAAAAGACAACAGACGGGTGTTATATTTGAATGAGGCCAATAATATCAAAAGTTGGTGATTCAATTTATAGCTGCTAGATTCTCCTTGAAGGAAATCGCATCATTAGAATCATATCGGGAGCTGCTTAAGCACGATCATTTCCAATGCTCTATATATATAATCGATTGTAATTTTATTTTGCAAAGGAGATTGATTTATGTGAAGACTTTGTATTAAGGAGTCGGTCCATTTAAGAAGACGCAGGAATAAATTAAAGGGACCACGTCTTTGTTTTATCCATGATATCATTCAAAGTGATGAATTCAGAACACATTCAATAATTGGCAAAAAAGTTTAATTGGGAGTAGCTTGAGGAAAACGATAGGGAAAGAGAAGAATATGCCAAAGTGAAGGAAACAATATTATATGCACAGAAAATCGTATCTTCATCAAGTCTTGCTTGGTAATTGACTGAAGTCAATATTACCAAGGAAACGATGAGAGTTGAGGGGGCCGCTGCAGATAGAAGCAGAGATAAGACGAAGATAAATTTTAAAATATCAAATGAGACAAGGAGAAGTCGAATATACTATTGGAAGTATGGTTCGATGAATTGATATTTTATTGAAGGAAAGAAAAAAAAACTCAGACTCAAGACTGATTATCGGATCCTGCCTGGTCCCCTACTTCATATAGCCTGAAGCCGTCTATATTTAAAGTGACGACTTGATTCATAATGGTGAACATCTCCTTGCTACCGCTGCTAAAGACAAGCCACTGCTAGGAGACAAATTGGGAAGGCGTATCATATGATGAGTCAAATATTTTAAGACAAGAATTTGAAATCGTGGCACTTTGGTATCTAGCGCAGCTCCTGAAGGTATTTTTGGAAGCCAACAATTGCTGGTTGAAACTGGGACGCAGCTATTCATAATCCAGATTGAGATTACATCTGCTAGACATTGGAGTTGCTATCTATTGGAAGCTTAAACGTGGAGGATTGGAGCATGTTGAGCGCTTCATCATTTGTGAACAATCAAACTCCAGTGATTAGGCATTTCTCAAATATTCTGGTTTGAGTCTGTTAGTCGTCATTTTGAGATCTTGCTCTAGGTGTAAAGCATACATGAGCATTGGTGAAAAGCATTGTAACCTATCCCATGACAGCAATAGCGTATATAAGGAAATTGGAGTTTGTCAACAAATTGTTTGTCAAAATGTACAAGCTGTTGTAGATGCATATTTATATAAACTCAATCTTTTATGCATAGTTGCACTGTTGCATAGTTAGACATTCAGCTTGTTAATTGATCATCCGCATCATTCAAAAAAAGAAGTCACAAACAACAATTTAAAGAAGACACAAGCAAACTGTTCACGAAATCTCCAGAGTTCAAAATTCAAAAAAATTCAGAATTATGGCTTCTAAATTTGTTGATGAGGTAATGGTTGCTAATGAGGAGTATAGGGCACTTCCAGATAAGGTCAAAAGTCATCTAGACTTCGAGCAATATATGGAGCATCGAATGGATTATAACAAGCATAGAAGCAAATCAAAGAAATGTCAGCAGCCAAGTGTTGAGAGCACGTTGAATAATATCCAGCGGAAACTTATACTTTCACAACGAAGAATAGCTCGTAGCTTGCAGCAGTATGAAGATTCCATTCTAAGACAAACCTCATCACGAAGCAAAAATGAGAGACTGGGTGGACATGGGGTTGAAAATGAAATGGTGGTTGATAAGGAAATTTTACCTCATGAAAACGGTATGGTGGAACCCCAGAATATTGATACTTTCAGCGCTAAAGAACTTATGAGTTATGATAACAAGTCTGATTTTCATGACAGCAGCCTTTCACTTGAGCCTAATGATGGTTTGAAAATCATGACAAATTCAGGAAGTGTTATGGGAGTGACCTTGAGCTTTGGCACTCAAGATACCAGCCCCAAGAATGAAGATTGCATGGAAATATTGACCCATAACATTTATGATCGACATGACAGCAGTGATGAAATTTTGCATCAGCGTGAGACAGCAGTGACTACACATGAGCAAGATGCTACAATCGAGTTGTCACATAAAAGTACTCAGGAATTGGGTACTAACAATGCGTTGTATGTTGTGGATTCATGTCATAGTGAGTCTGATTTTCCAGATCAGACCTTAGAAAACAAGTTAGAAGATTCATTTATTGACATTGAATCCCAGGATCATGAGTTGGATGGTGATATAGTTGCATTGGAAGTGGAAGTGTGTGAAGATACTGTCATATCGGCAGCTTCTACCTTATCAGTTGAGCCATCCTTTGAGGTACATAGCAGCAGTACCTTAGATGTTGAGGTGTGCATGGATGAAAGCACACATGATGCTACTTATCATGTAGTGAGTGATGATGAATCAGCCTCATATCATAGTGCAAATTGTGAACCGGAAAACTTGTATGGGGGTCATAAGCTACAGAGTCCTCATCATTTGGTTGGGCAACTAAAAGTGAATGACAATATGATTGCCACAACCATTAAGCATTTTGATGTTGCTCGTCAGATGTTGGCTACCTATGGTTGGAGTACTCCTTTGACAGATGAGCACGGTGATAGTGGTTTTTCCCTTGCAGAGATACATGCACTTCGAGAAGCAATTGGAATGATGAAACAAAATTACCTAAAACTACTTGCAGACAGGGATTTTCTTCTCGAGTGGGATTGCATTTGTTATGATGCATTGAAGGGAAAGGAGGAGCAGGTCGATGAGCTCACTCATGAGCTTGAGGTGACTATGGACTCATTGAAGAGTAGTCAATTGGCCCTTCAAGAGTCACAATCACGATTAGGGAAGTTTACCGTGGAGTTGAGTTTGGAACAGTCTCCACTAGCGGCAAATATAGTACAGTTACATACAGAGGCAGTTGATGAGGATCTTATATCCACGGGTTGTAGTGAGGATGTGGTTACATCTATCACAGATATCGGTGTAGTTAATTCAGATGGGATGAGTGTTTTGGTTGAGAGCTCTTGTGATGAGATAGTTGTTTTTTCCGAGAGTTGTGTGACAAATCACATCACTACTCCATCGTCGTCACAAGAGATATGTGGGGAATCATCCAGTATGGAGATTAGTACTTACGTTGATTTGTTTCCCTCACCTGGAAGCAATTCAATCACTTCGTCCCATGCAGCTAATTTGCTTCTCCACGACTATGATGGTCAGCCATTGACAGAGGTGGGAGCATTCTATCTTGATTGCATAGTGAGGAGTGTTCATCACTTCTCCTTTAGTCCACACATGGACGATTTGATGATGCATCGATGTGGATTGGCTCCGGAGTTATACCATCCATTGTGGGATGGGTATTCACCATCTTCAGAAGATGGGATTAGCGGTTGCAAGCGCCAGACTCAGCTGTTTGTGGGGAATTACTCGCAGGGACAGCTGTCAGTTTTACATCATGTTGATATGTATCCAACAGGGTTTGTTACTTCTATGTCACAAAGTTTTCTTATGGGTACATGGTTACAGGATGACTATGGGGTCAGTTGGCATGATGGCTTGGTCAGTTATCACATCCACGAGGGTTTAGCAGAGGACAGGGAGAGATTTGGTGTAGCAGATGCTTCTCGAAGTTCTTATCTCCGCATGACAGATGGATGCGAATTCAGATTGTATTGGGATCCAGGTGGTGACAGGTTTGGCATGGAGTATTGGATGGGTCCCATTGGGTTACTTCACCACTCACAACATGGCGAAGTTGGGGGCAGTAGAGCGCAGGGGAAGTTAGAGGATGTCAGACATGGCAGACCTTCATTCTGGGTTTGGGATCCAGGGATAGCTTGCGCAGTTGTGTTTTTGTTGATGCTACAGGAAACAGTTAGAGATGTGTGGGACACTTCACAGTTCTTCTTTTGGGCCTTTCGAGGAGTTGGGTTTCTTTGCAGTAGAGATTGTTTGAGGACAAGCAATTTCAGGGAGGGTGGACTGTAATGTCCCCAAATTTGCGAGCATCAGAGTTTCAGGGATTTAGCCTATTCCTAGCCCTCGTAGGCTAATATGTCTAGTTAGAGGGTCTCTTTTGGCGATGATCAGGGGAATTTCTCCTTCAGCATCTTGTGTGGGTTCAAGCTTAGCCTTCAGTTGACTTAGTTTCACATACTTACTATTTATAGTAAGTCAGCCGACAAGCAATTCTATTTATAGTAGGGAACCTAAAGTTCACATGTTGGCAGTGTCAATTCCCAAATTCAGTTGAGTTGGTGAAATAAGGAGTTTTGCCTAAGTTATATTGTTTAATTATTATTAAAGGTGACTTTAATAATAATTAATATTTTAATATTATATTATAATATTATATTTGCACTTTATGACTTGAGGGTCCATTCATCATTAAAAAGGGGGCCATTTTAATTAATTACTTGGGTGCCAATTTCAAGGACATATTTTATTATTCCAAAGTGTGAATATTATATTATTTTAAAATGATTTAAAAGGCAAATTGGAGGGGATTGGCCTATTATCTTTTAATCCCACATTGGTGAGAAAAGTGTATGAGTTCCTCCAGGGAAAAGTATAAAAGAATCTTAAGGGGCTCATTTGGGGATTCAGAATTGATTATTGGATATTTGTTTGATAATTTCTCATTGGCGTTTGGGGAAGGGAGCCCAAGGGTTTCTGCCAGCGTATCGGCTTTGGAGAACGAAAACTCTCCATTGTATCAGCATTTTGAGTTTGTGGAATATCAGTTGAAGGTGCTCACTGTTGGCTTCACCCAGAAGTCAAGTTTATGCTTCATCAGATTTACTGCTTCAGTCTTGCAGGAGAGATTTGGAATAAGGGTTTCAGCATCTTTCAACTTCAGAAGATTGTTTCCGGGTATCTTTCTTTGTTAAGCTTTCAGAAATTTATGCAATATCAATAAAGCTTCATTTTCAGCATTTAACTTGTTTCCAGCTATATATCATTGCATGTTATGCTTCATAAATTGTTAATCTCTTTTGAATGCATATTTTCTGTCTGGTAATAATTGAGAAAATTTATAAAAAATTACAGACCCTAGTTATTCAGCAAAGTTTCAGAGGTTAGAGACAGACAGGTCTCTTACAAATTGCAGTTTTATATTTGTCTGTTTCCTTCACCTTGATCTGCCAGAAACCAGATTTGCAATCAAAATTTGAAAATACCTTTTTGTTAGCAACTCTTTTGATTAAATTAACACTAAATGGAACTGGATAATTAAATAGTAGGATGATGTCATTAATGAAAAATCTTTTCTTTCCTCTTTCTTTCTCTGCTCTTTGTTGACCAAAAATGTTGGGCATGAAAAATGACTTTTGCTTTGTCTTATGAATCCACATGTCAGCAATTCCTCAAGGTGCTCATCCATTTCCTTGACTTCCAAAGGAATCAGTAAATAGCTGGCTCATGTGAGATAATAGACAAACATTCTAGCTTTATTTGTACCTCACATTCTTCTTGATCTTTAGTCTATAATTCTAATGGATTCATTCTACAACAGTTTTTCTCAAATCATCCTCTAGTTTCACATAATGAATCTTTTTGTCCTATAATTTTTGCTTGATGTTCCTGAATGTCTTGGATCCATTCTTTTCCTTTTTTCTTCTCTTTTTCATCCTCTAATCTATATGTAACCAATTTAAGAATAGGAATTCTTAATTGTTCACAATTATGTTTTAGAAACATTTGATTTTTCTGAGGATAAATGGTTCATATTTTATAAGGAAAAGAAGTCCAACTAAGAAGTCACTATCCATTCCATTGAATTCAACAAAATCAGTAACAAGCATCTTACAATTTATTCTTATATGGACATCTTGTGCATACCTTCCAATTTCCATCTTTTCTCCTATAATTGAATGAGTCTTTGGTATCTTTGGTCTTGGCTTCCAAAATTCTTTTGGAATTGATTTAGTTTTTGCAAAACATCTTGCTGATCCTGTGTTGTGCCTACTCAAAAATTCTGCTTCATTAAGGCATTTTATAAAGAGTGGTCAAAGTCCCGTAAAAAATTTCCTCAAAAGTCGTAGTTTCAAAAAATAGACTCGATTCAAGGTTTTTTGGGTTTGTTGTAAAATGGATGCTGGAAAAAATTTCTAAATATAGAAAGTTCCTAAAAATATTATCTTTGTTTGGAGTG
>VDFB02028922.1:0-12896 GCA_007258455.2 Sequoia sempervirens
TTAACTAAGGTAGTCTTTCCAGTTAATTGTTAGTTACCTTTGTTTAGACATAGGAATAAATCTTGCAGATTAACAAGAACTGTTTGTTAACACAAGGAGATTTTAGGGTTCTCTACTCCTGTGTTTGTTTATAAATAAGAGCAACCTTGCTCATTGTATTTTAACCATTATTACTATACAAAATTGTTGTGCCCTTGTGCCTTCAAGCTTTGCTAGTCAATATATGTTCACTTTGTTCAGTGTATTTTGGTTGATCATATATTGTATTATTGTCTTCTTTCTACAATTTGCTGTCCCAAACGTGTATTTGTTGTTGGAAAGTTTTGAGGAAATAAATCATATGCCCACTCTTGCTTTGATCTTAAGTCTCAAGATCTTTTTGTGATATTGTTGTTTTCATAATCTTTATTTCGATCTACACCTCAAAAGAGCAATGAGCCTTTGAGGGAATTTTGAGATCAAGTTTATCGTTTGATGTTCTGTTCTTATAATCTTTATTTCAGCCTACACCTTGAAAGAGCAATGAGCCTTCAAGGGAATCTTGAGATCTAGTTTATCATTTGATGTTTTACTTTCATAAACTTCATTTCAGCGTACATCTGAAAGAGCAATGAGCCTTCGGATGTGTTCTGAGAACAAGTTTGTCTAAGTTAGCCAAAATCATTCCCCGTTACTTCTAAATCCTCTTGCTCTGAATTTACTTGAGGAGATATAAGCGTTATAAGTTTAGGCCTAGTTGTAGTTGAAGTTACGAAACTAGAGAAAACCTCAACTGCAATGCAAAGAGTTTTATAAACCTTGTGCTCTCAGCTGAGATACAAAGATAGGAATTTAGTTTACATTACTTTTTATGCATAATCAGCAAAAGAGGGAGCTTCCCCTCCTAATTTGAAGAGCAGTCTAATTGTGCATAGCTGTCCATTTCCATTAGTACGGTAATTGAAAGCATCCAGCAATACAACTTGATTGGGCTTTGTGTCTTGTAATAAGGCATTTTGTTATTATAGTAATATAGTGTTAAATTAATAGGGAAAAGGGAACCCTTTTTTAAATCTTCACCTCTTGGAATGACTATCCTAGTCCATTTCACATCATTAAAGTTTGAATATCATGCACGCCATTTTTAGAAGACATAAATATGCATTCAAATAATCCAAAATACAAACGTAAGGCTACCAATTGATTTAAAGAACCACTTCTCATGATTATAAAATGACTAATTAGATTTAAGGATTACCTAAAGGCTAATAGTAACATTTGATCATTTACGTGAATAGCTAAAGGGCACAAGATCGGCACGCAATAGTACTATTGAAGCATTTATAATGATGCAATGAACCAATAGATGTTTGTTAACCATTTGGAATTAGTTTATAAGACCATGGGAAAATCCTTTGGCTGGTGCATATAAAACCAATACAGAAGATATGAGGCATCAATGTGTGCCCCCTCTAATTGTTAAGATCTTAAGTCTTTGTTTTTATTTTGCTAACTACATTTATTTTCTATTTACATTTACACCGCTCAAATATTCTAAATTATCAATATCAAGTGAACTCCCATTTATTTATCTAACCTAATTTGTGCATATTTGTGTGCATCTTATTGGATTAGCCTAGGTCACACATTAAGAAAACCTTATTTTTCCTTTCCACTTATGTACTTCCAATACGATTTGACCTTGCATGGAATGGTCCATATAAATTCTTTCTTTATGAGTGTTTTAACTTATTTTAAAAATGTGGCACACAAAATAATACCACAAAATTATGTAAATGAAGGACATTAAGGCTAATCAAATAATTTCAACTAGAGTCTAGACTCTAACAAAAAAATTCTTGTAATACCCTAAAACATCCTACAAAATTCATTTTATTCAATGATACTTTCTCTAGCTATGTGCATTGTTTTGTTCCATCATACATGGACACATACCATATTGTCAACAAAAAGTGTAGCAACGTGGAGAAATGAAAAATAAATGATTAGTGTTAAAGCAATGAAGAGTTTAGCAAAGGTTGTGCGTGTATTCTTTCCATGAGACATGTCTTTGGGTTGTGCATGTCTTCCCATTGCATTTGATTGACTATTTCTTGGATAGCAAAGGCTTCAATAAGGTTGTTTATGGCTTCACAAATGATTGTTGGTCTTTGATGAGAAGTGATGTGGTGGATGATGTAACTATTCTAATCAATTCTTCTCCAAGTAAACTTTTGAGTTCACGTTTTGCTTCCTTTGATGTATTTTTTGCTTTTGGCGGTTGGGTCATCTATGCCAAGGCATCCATGCTACTGCAGGTTCATAACCATTGTCTCCTTTTGACTGTTTTGGATCATTTGTAAGTTTATAGCCAAGAGATCAACTCTAACCTCATTTTTATTATCTACCTTGGATCTATAGAATGTGCCTCCGTCAATATTTGTTCAATTCTTGCGAGAACATTGATCAAAATGGGCAGATAGTAATATTGATGCCTATTCTGCAGTTGATTGAACACAAGTCCATGTGTTGTTCTATAGACACCTAAATTTGGACACTTAATTTATCCAAATTTATCACTTTTCGCCTAAACATCCTCTTCTTATCCAAGTTAATTAAGTAATATTACTATTATTTAATTAATACCCCTTAATTCTGCCAAATCCCTAAGGTATTTAATTAATAATTAAATACTTTATTCTCTTTAATCCTCCTTTCATCAAATAAATTAAATAAATAATACATTTATTTAATTCCTCACATGTCATTTTCATCTAATCCTAATCCATCTCCTAATCTCTTCATTAGGGATGTGCACATGCCTAATCCTTGATTAGGATGTGTCACATCCTCCAACTTTTGCAAGTTGGCTTCTTAATCCTCATTTGTTCTAATTACTGATTAATTAAGCCTAATCAATACCTTGGTCAACTCTCCCATCCCCAAGGAATTTTTAATTCCTTTTTATTCCTCCTAGAATCCCTTTTCCCATGCATCTTCTAGAATCTTTGACTTGTCTTGTCACATCAAGTCACATGTGACAAACTCCCACCTTTTGGGAACATTGTCTTATCCACTAGATTCTTCCAATCATTGTGAATTTAAAATTCACTTTTATTCACCCAAGATTCTTCCCATCTCCCAATATACTTGGAAGGTACTTGTCCTTCCTCCACCTCATGTACCTTTTGGCCACCTCACTTACACCTCATCTCCTCTTAGCCACTTCACTATCCACATGTCAAGATGTGAGGGCTTGTGAGTTCTCAACCCACCATAGCCCTTCATCTTGACCTTGTTGGATGAATCTCAACCGTTGAATTCTCTAGAGAATTCAAATTCCCCTATAAATACCCCCTCCTCAAGGGCATTTTCAACACTTTCATTTGAGCAACCTTATGTCAATTTGCATTCTCAAGCATTCACTATCATTTAGCCATCCACTTTGATCATCTTGCATATTCAATCTTGCATCTAGCTACACAAAAGCCATCCAAGGAGCACACAAATTCATCAAAATCAAGGGCCAACCAAGGAGTCTTCAACAACAAGGAAGGTATAATCGATTTGCATCTTGTATTTCATCTATTTTCCTTGTTTTGTCACTCTTTTAGGCTAATCATTGAAGTGTTCTTAGTATTTTTCCACTTGCATTTTTAGTTATTTTGCACATTAGAATAGGGTAAAATTCCAAAGTACCCACTTCACAAATAGATGGTTCTCAAGGTGGTCAGAGGTAAACGAACATTGATTGGTTCTGTTATTTTTGAATTGTTCTTCCATCCTTCAAGGATGACTTCTCTCTTGAGTTGATTGCAGCTCAGACAGGGTGACAGAAATCAAAACACTAGAAATTGCTCCTTGCATTTGATGTCTTGATCTAAACCAATTGCAGTTATTGAAGACTAGCTATCATCTTTGTTTTTGGTGTCATGGGCTTTGGCAAAACTTCACTTCAAAGGGCTTCAACAATGAACCATACAATGCAACCCTCAAGTTTCTTTCAACACTTCAACAAGCTCTTTCTTTTATCATTATGATTATATCTTGTAGTCATTGGGCTATGTGGAGACTCCCATTTTGGCGTCTCCACATAAGCATTTCCTTACTTAAATCTTCACCACTGCAAAATGATGGTAATATCGGTGCTCTTTGGCTCTCCAAATTTCATTCTCAACTACTCTTCAATTATTGATATGCATTGCAGTGCTCACTTGTTTCTTTCCACATCTATTACCGCTTCTTAACAGTTGATCCAATAATTTCACCTGCCCTTTCTTATAGAGGGAACACCTTCAGCGTAAAAATAAAACACCCTATGTTCAAATAATAATTTTGCAAACGTAAGTTTCAAGTAAAGTTACTCCCACTAAAAAAAATTATACAACGAAAACTCCCAAATAGCAAAATGTTTGAAACTTGGACAACATACAAAACTATGGCACTGGCAGCAAAGATGGTAAAAATATTTGCAACAAAAGAGTGTCAGCTACAAACAACATGCTTCTAAGAGGGGCCTGGGAGCATCAAACAAGAGGCATGGGAGAGCCATGGCGAACAGGGTCAGGGAGCTGTGAGCAGGGTCTGTCAGAATGTTGTCATGTTAAAGCCACTGCTTGACATTCAGATGTGATGCTCCCAATGCTAGTGCTGTCATTTTTAACTACTGCTCTGCTCACAATTTTGCATACATGAAGTTTAGACAAAATAATTTATAAAATAGAAGACCAAACAGCAACTTGAACAGGAGCACAAATGGGATATAGGGGAATAACAAAAATGGAATTCAGGGGATGAGGGTCTGTCAAAACAAGGGTAGACAAGCATAATAATGAACCAAAAACAAGTTATGTTCAAATGAAAATTAGTGCCTAAGCTCTATACTAATGGCAGGCCAGGAATTTGGACTGAAAAATGAATTAGAAAATTGAATTGATACAAACCCAAAAAATTGTATTCATTCAATGTTCACAAAGACACATTTATCAATCTCCAAATAAGTTTTCAATTCGTCTTCTAAGATGACAGTTCAGGTTCATCAACAATTAAGTCTGTAGAAACATAGGATTTTGATGTTCAGGTTCATCTTCTAAGGACCAGGCATAAGGATGCTTGACATCTTACCCATGTTAGCCAAAAGACGATTAGGGAAATTGCACTAACAACATTACTACTTGAGGATCTTTAATGCTGTTCTTCTAAGTTTGTAACTAGTTGCCCTCTATTATTTTTCTGAAGTATGACTGCTGGCTATTGTGATGCATGACCTCTACTTGCAGAACTAAATAAAATCTTGAAACACAGTTTATTACAAACAGTAAATGGCATTCCCTCCTGAAGTATTCAACAGCACATCTAACACTCAAATGGAACCAATTTCACTAATGGTAAATGGAAACAATCCTAAAAGAAATCAATTATTTTCCCAATTTTTGCTTATGTGCATGTGAATTACAAAACATGGCCTTAAACAACAGTGTAAGTTGTTACATACCTGATAAGGGAATCACAAAGCTCATTATAGTGAAAATATCGTTCAGGATCTGTTGTACTTGAATCTTTATACTGCTCTAACTGGGTAGATCTTTGTTCGTGCCTTTTAACCAAATCCTGCATATTCCCAACTTCTCTATTGAGATTTTGTATTGCAACATTTTGTCCAGCCAATGTCATCAAAGCAGTCTCAAGTTCCTTCATTAGCACTTGCACTTTCACCTCAGCTTGCTCACCATGTATCCTTTGCCATATATCACATACCTGAAAATGGTTTCCATCATCATATGACCTTAAGTTATGATTTGACATTACTGTATCTTTGCTTATCAAAGCTAGCTCTCTTTTGGTTTCTATTACATGCTGAGCCTCAATTTCTCCTGTTGCATTTTCATCTTTACTTTCAACTATTTTATCAGATGGCAACCATGATGCATAAGCAATCTTGTAATCGTCCAAGACATCCTTTACACCTCCCTCAGTTTTAGAGTCATCCAAAGGATAGGCAAACACTGTACCTTCCATATCCAAGTTCTTTATTATCTTTTCCAGTATTGCTTGCAAATGTACTTGGTGACTCATGTCTTGCACTTGCACATTTTGTAGCTGAGAAAGCAACTCCTGTAAAGAATCTTTCCTAAATTGGATTTCTTCATGTGCTGCAGATAAGTCCCTGGTTAACTTCAGATTCATTTCCTGCAGATTTCTGAGATCTTTATCTCCAGCACAATCATGCAGGGTTAGCTCAGAAAGTTCTATCTTAGCAGCTTCAAGCTCAAGTTTTGTAATTTTGTTTTCTTCAGAGATAGATCTAATCTGCTCCAACAATTTTTCTCTCTCCTCTTCCATGCCCTTAATGGAATATAGCAGAGATTTAGCTCTCCCTGTTTCTTCAGCAAAATTACTGCTCATATTTTGAAGAGACTCCTGCATTGCAGTTATTTCATCTTGCAACTGACTCTCCCTTCCCATCACTTCTTCGTTTTGTTTCCTACACTCATCCAGTGATCTTTTCAAAATTTCAACATCTGATTGAAGGGTTTTGTTCTGAAAATCAACAATATGAACTTTGTCTTTCCAATTTGCCAGGTCTATTTCTGCCTTCTCCATTGACTTTGCATAATGATTGGCCTTCTCCCTTTCTTTATTAATATCAGACTGTAAAATTGATAACTGACCTTCCTTGGTTTGAAGCTTCATATCATATAATTGGAATTGGCTTTTCAAATACTCAAAACCCTTCAGTTGATCTTTAACAGAAGATAATATAGCTTTTAATTCTCTGAAATTAAGGACGAATTCCCTTTTAAATTTCTCAACTTCTCCATCTTGCTCCATCATAGAGCTATAAAATTGGGAGAATTTGTCCATTTCATCATGCAAGCCCGAAAGAGAATTCCAGATTTCCTCATCCAGCAAGAAATAGTGACTTTGCATACAGTTGTCTCTATTTTCATGGACCTCTATCTTGGGACTTAGCTCCGTAATGCCATCTTGTATCGACTTGCATTCACCAAGCTGCCTTTGCAAATTAGAGATAACTTGGTTTGCATTCTCAAGTTCCAATTGCATATGCTCAGCATCTTCAGCTGAATTAAAAGCTTTGTCTTTCCATTCTAGCAACTGAGAGTCTGAATCCTTCACAGTATTGGCAAGCAGGTCAATCTGTTTAGCTAGCATAGTGGACTCAGATTTACTGTCTTCTAGCAACTCTTCTAAGCTTACTAGCCTAGATGCCATATCACTTTCTCTCTTTTGCAATGTATCCAGATGAAGCTGGAAATTGTCAAGAACCTTGATAACGTCCCTGAACTCTGCTGCATAACGCATACCCTCCTCTAAACCAGATACTGTATCCATCTTAATCTCTGCTAATTGAGATTTAAGTTCATCAAATGAATGAGATAGAAATGAGACTTCATCGATTTCCTCTTTAAGGTTATCTACTGCCCCTTCCAGAGCTCCTTGCAATCTGAAAGCCTGTTTTTCAAGTGCCTCAATTCTACATTCAGAAAGATTTAGCTTTTGCATAAGCTCACCAATAAGTTGTTCATGATTTCCACAAGCAACATTAGACTCCTCTAACTGGCCCTCAGAAACCCTCAAATTTTCCTCCAGACATGAAATACATACATCGCGGTCAGTAACAGTTTTCAAGGCAGCTTCATAATCCTGCTTGATGCTGCTCAACTTGTTCTCCAGCTCTTGATTGTATTCTTGTAGCTTTGCAACCTGACTTCTATAAAGAGAAACAGTTTTCTCCAAGTTCTCCCGATTCTCAAGTTCACCTTGTAGTTGACCCTGTACGAACTGCAGATCCAATTGCAATTTTCCAATTACCTCAGCTCGTTGTGAAATGTCTGTTTGTAAAGAAGATATCTCTCTTTCTTTTTCCCACAATGTCTCATCCTTGATATTCAGCATTTGCTCCAAAGAAGTGCATTTTTCATTGCATAAAGCTAGCTCCTTATTTGCATCCTTTAAGGCCTTGTCAATGTCTTCCATCTTTATATGAGTTTCTGACAATTCGGACTGCAATTCAGTGATGGACCCCTGCAACTTGCTAATCTGGTATTTAGAGTCCTGCTCAAAATCCTCTAAGCTTCCCTGCACTTCTTTCAAACGTTCTAATGCCCGTCTCTCTTCTATCTTAGTTCTCTCTAATTCCTTGTAAAGATCCTCAATCTCAGCCTGCCTGTCAAAAGAAGCCTTTTCTTCATTACTTAACTGAAATTTAAGCTGTTCAACAACTTCTTTTGTGTCTTCAAGAGCATTCCTCTCCCTTTTGACTTCCAATTTAATAGCTTTAAGAGCTGCCTCTTTTTCTTCAATAACAGCACTAACAGATTTCAGCTGAGCTTCCATGTCTGTGTGTGTTTCTTCTGATTCACATAGCCTCTTCTCCATTTCCTTTATTTCATCCCTGAGACAGAGAATTTCAGCTTGCTTCTCTTCACTTTCCTTCAACATGCTATTCAACTTAGAATCCATTTCCAAAAGTTGATCCTCCTTTGACCTTGCTTCATTATCTGCATCTCTGAGTTTCTCTTGCAATATTGCTTCATCTTTTTCCTTTTCAGCCAGTTGTAGTTTAACAACTAAGACTTCATTTCTAAACTGTTCAACTGAAATCTCAAACTCAGATATCTTGTTTTCCTTGTCTTGAAGACATGACCTAGCTTCTTCAAGCAAACCCTTCAGACATTGGATTTTGTTTTCAGCTTCTGATAATTCTTGGCAAAGCACATCACAATGTTGTAACTTCTTTTGCAATTCACCTATATTACTATCTCGGTCAGTCAATTCTGAATATGTATCTTCCAGTTTAATGAATGCCTCTTGCAATGACAATTTAATTTGCTCATTCTCCTCAGCAAGTTTCTTATACTTTTCTTCCTGCACTCTGATGGAATCAATGATAGCACTTTTCTCTGCAATAAGCATTTCATTTTCCTTCTTCAGTTTGCCCAGATCAGCTTCTCTACATTCAAGGCATTTCTGGAGCATATCTCTTTCTTGCTCTTTATCTAGAAATTGCTTTGAAATGGACTCAAGTTTTGCATTAGCAACACTCAAAGACTCAAGCTCTCTATTTCTTAGATCTGATAATTGTTTGTACTGTGACTCCAGTTGAACCCATGTCTCCTCTTGCTGGCTGAATTTGTTCAAGCTTTGTTCAAAATACACTAATTGATCATTCAGATCTCCAATCTTTCTGTCTCTGGCCATTATGGCATCAAGCATAGACTCTTTATCAGTCTTGTTCTTCTCTTCTGAAAGAGTCAAAGCATGTCTAGCTTCCAATATCTCTTGTTGCAATGCTTGCCATTGATGCTCATGTTCTACAGCCTTAATTTCTGAGGCTAGATGATTAGCCTGAATTCTCTCGATTGTTTCTTTCAGCCTTCTGAGCTCATTCTCATTCTCATTTTCTATCTGCTCTTTTGCACGGAGGAGTGCCCTTGCTTCCTCTAAAGTCTCTCTGACCTTTTGGACTTCTTCAATGTGGGACTGTTCTTTCTGACGGATCTCATCCTGAAGAATAGACTGTGATTTCAACAGACTTTGAACTTGTTCTTGTTTACCTCTTAGGTCTTCTTGCATGGCAGAGCACTGTTTTTCAAGAGCTTCCAAAGACTCGCATTTGGCTGACATTGACTTAATTGCTATTTGATGTTGTGTTAGTTCTTGTTGGATTTGGTCAAATGCTTTTTGTTTTGCCTTCAACTGTTCGCTCAAGCAAGCAAGTTCTTCATTCTTCCTCTTATATGATGACTCCAAATTGAAATTTTCAGCACTCATTTTGGATTGTGTTTCCTGGTATTGCAATTCTGATATCAGTAACTGTTGTGATAGTTCAGCTTTCTGACATGTTAACCTCTCTGCAGATTCACGGGCTCCTTCCAGCTGGCTTTCTAGCTCATGTACCTTTACACCCTTCAACTGGAGCTCTGTTTGACAATCATTCAACGCTTTCACCATATCATCTCTTTCCTTTTCCCATTGATACTCTTTTCTCTTCAATGTTTCACGACAATCATTGTAAGCATCTTCCATAGTTGCAAACTTCATCTTCAAGCTCTCAAAAGAACTATGGGAATCTTCACTGCAAGACTTTGATGCCTGGAACTCCTCGAGCATGTTTCTCAGCTCCAGATTCTCTTGCTTCATGAGTACCTGCTTTACTTCCATTTCTCGAATCTGTCTCTCCTTGAAATCCAAAGAATCTTTCATTTTCCCCACTTGGCTACCATGTTTTTCAGTCATACTTTCAATAACTGACCTAGCTTCATCAAATTCAGCAGTCACCTTCTCAAACCCATGCCGAGATTCTTCCATTTGGATTTCCAATACTTTCCTTCGGCTCTCTTCATGTGCCAAAGCTTGATTGCACCTCTGCAACTGTGAGTGGAGATCCTTCGACATTCTAGAGTGGGTGTCCAGATTGATCTGCAGAGTTGAAATTTCGCTAATCATTGCTGCTTTCTCCTTTTCCCACTCATATTTACTGTCCTGAAATTGCTTCTGCAACCTCTTATAAGCCTCTTCTAGAAGCTCAAACTGTTCCTTTCTCCATTTCAGCTGCTCCTGTACAGTATCGTGCTTCTTCTCCACATTCAACAAGTGCTTATCTCTACTCTTAAGTTCTTCCAACTCTTGCTCAGCCAATGCTCTCTTTGCACTTTCCTGTTGAAGGTTCCTTTCACATTCAGTTAGCTTCATCTTCAGAAAATCGTGATGTGATTTGTTCTCAGAAAACACTGCAAGTGTTGCTCCCTTCAACTCAAGCTCAGATTCCATCTGTCGCATCCTGTTTGTCTTCTCCTCTGCTATTGCCTCAGCATTGCTGCATTTTTTCTGCAGGTTAGAAATCACAAACCTCAAATTCTCAATTTCTCCCATATGTTTCTTCATATCCCTCTCCCGTTCTTCACATTTTCCGTTTGCATCATCAAGTGCCCTTGACAATTCCCTGTTCTCATTCTCCAAACGCTTCTGTGTTTCATTGAACTGGGCCCTCAGCTGCTCGTGGGAACAATTCACACCTCTAAGAGCAGACTCTTTCTGCATCAATGTGGCCTTGATTTCCTCACATTTTCGGTTTGCACTATCAATCTCCTCAGCCCTTTTATTCAGCTCCTGAGTCTGCTTCTCCACCTGCTGCTTTTTCTCCTGAAGCTTACTGAGAGCATCATCTAAGGCTCGCTTTCGATTCTCAGATGTTTCACGGAATGAACGCAGCTCAATCTCAAGTCTCTCTTTTGCAAACTTAGTTTCATCCAACTCCCTCTGAAGTTCCTTCACTTCTTTATCCCGATCTTCACAATTCAATTCATCCACAACCAATATAATTAAAAATTAACAAAAATCATAGACAAAAATAAAAAATATTAATATTGTACCAGTAAGAATACATTCTTATGTTGGTCTCCAATTCCTCACTAAAAGCAGTTTCCATGATAACGAGTGAGGAAGATCAATCAAATGTAGTTATATCCAGTAAAACTAAAAACCCCCAAATCAAAGCCATAAAAATAAAAACCACAAGAACAGCTGGAATAACAAAAACTAAACCCCAACCATAGTAATTAAAAAGATTAAGCTGCCTGATTTGACATCTGGAGGTGCAATGCCTTTTCACCCTCTCTTTTTTTGGAACTATAAGGTGTAATTATTCATTTTTTATTGGTATCTGATTCCTCAGTAAAAGTGGTTTCCCTGATGATTAGTGGAGTTATTTAAGCCAGTTTACATGCAATAACAAAGCTTATCCAGAGAAAATGGGAGATACCTTGCAAAGCACAGCCAAATTAACAAATGTTTAACACCAGTTACAGTCGAAATAACAAACTAAAACGCCAATCGTAGCTAATAACAAAATTAAAATGCCCAGCTTGATGTGATGTTTTTTCCGCCCAATATTTTTGTTACAGTAAATCATAAATTGACACTGTTAGTTTTTAGTAGGTATGAGTTTTTCAGTCTATAAAGAAGACAATATTAATTTTTAAACTTAACTATATTTATTTTTTATGCGAACATTTTGGATAACATTCAGTAACATTCAGTGATCATCATCAGAATGAAGAATAATTATTTAAAATATAAATATTAATTAGAACCTAAAATTTCAAAAACAAACCCTAATCACAGAGAATTGATATCCAAACACAGTACCACACTCCAGTTGACTCCAAACCATTGCAGTTCATTTAATCTAAGCCCCAAAACAAAAACCTATCCTGAAAATCTTTAATCACGTATATATTTTTTTAATGATCATTGGTACAAATTTCTTATGGGATAATCTGTGCAGCTTGGAACCTAAACAAAAAACAATTGATCCCGGAAGAACATTGCAATTTGATACACTACGAACGAACCATTACAAAATGAAAAACGATCATGTAGCATATTTGCAAAACATTTCACTAGAAATAACAGTATTCTATCGATGTAGTGTCAACTTCTAGACTTCTCTTCGGCATCAAAAGCTTCTGTGCAATTCATCAAGAAAAGCTTCAATAAATGTGATATATTTACTGGTGTGCTTACCATTTGAAGGCGTACCGATGAAGCTCTGCCCGCCCTTCATTGCTGGAGTAGAGGCGTCCTCAACCGGAATTGTTAAAGGGATTTATGGAAGATTAAAATAGGGTTCGAAATGGTTTACAGAATAAAAGGGAAAAGGAAAATTAATTTGTGTTCCTGAGTTAAATCAAGAAATTCTGCCATGATAATGGAGATCGAAAAAAGGTAAAGGAACAGCACAGAAGGCACATAAGAGTAAAAAAGTTACGTGCGCGCCTTTTTCTATTCAAATTGTGCAATTCAAATTTCCGCTCCCATTTAAAAGTTTATTTCGAGGCTATGGTCCTTTTGCTACTACTAGTATAGATAAATATATTGATAATTTCTAGGAT
>VDFB02028923.1:0-24207 GCA_007258455.2 Sequoia sempervirens
TACTTGCATATTTTCTCAATCACTTATTTACCATTCCTTGAATTGGGATCAAAAGATGCATCATTTTTTTCCAATAGTTAGACTGAAGTGTCAACTATTGATTTAAGGCAAGAAGTTAAAAGATCTAGCCCATTTTTTGAGCTCATATTTAAAGGATTTATATTTTTTTTCCTTTCCACCAGCTTGGCAATTGAAACTTGAAAATTATGGATGTCTCCATCATGTGAAGATGGGCCAAGATTAATCCATGTAATAATAAAAAAATTAATATTTTTAGTCATCTCATTTTTCTTTCTTTGCAGAGGGATGGGATGCTTCAACATACATATTACCAAAGGTAGTATCCTTTATTAGCCTAGAGGTAGTTTTGGCCTTCTTTGATTGAGGTGACTTTTGAAGTAAGCTAAAAAAAACATCAAATTGATGGATATTCAATTGGGTTACATTTCTCTTTTTGAAAGATTTTGATGCAACCAAGAAGATGGAGGACCAAATGGAGTTCTAGAAGAAGTGCCAATAATAGTTGGGGAGAACTGTACTAGTCTCATAGGTGGAGGTGCGGTGAATGGAGGTCCAACCTTATCAAAATATGGGATATCAAGTGAGGAGGGGGCGTAGGATTGGGTCTATTAGGAGGAGTTTGGAGTGAAAGTGGTGGTGAAGAAGATGATGATGAATGAGGTGAAGAAGATGAAGTGGTACTTACTTGAGAAGGGAATGAAGTGACATCAATAGCCTCTTCCTCACTTTCTTCCTCTTAGATGACCTCTAGATTACTTTTCTTCTTCTCCTTCTTTGATTTTCCCTCAATGTCATTCTAATATGATTTATTAGGGCCTTTCTTCTTAGGAGGGTCTTCATCATCACCTCCTTCACAAGAATTTTGAGAGTTAGATGAAGTTGAAGGATGAGAGGGAGTAGATTTTGTTTTCTTCTCCTTTTGTAACATCCTTCTTCATATATGACTTTATGGTTTATTTTTTAACAATTTTCTTCATTACCCACTCCTTTGATATTAAGAGAACCACTACCACCCTTTCCTCTAGAGTCTTTATCTCTCTGATGCTCCAATTGATTGGTAATAATAGTTGTGTTTGAATATTCTTGAAGTAAATGAGATAGACCAAATTTGATTCATCATCCTCAAGACCCTAGATATCCCAATTTAGTCTAATATTTCTAATTCATTGGAATTGTAACGTACTAACCCTTTAACGACGTAAAAATTTCTATTTTTTCACCATACGAGAAAACAAACAAGTAATGTATGCCAATGTAATAATTTTATTTTCTTTTCTTTATTAATAATTTTTATTCAAGATGCACAACATATTACAACATGAATTCCTTTTCATTTCAAATAATACATCAAAGCAAGAAAGAATACATTTACATACATAGATCAAAGAGCTTTAGAACAAATAATTGTAAGATGGTCTAGGATCCTTCTTTCCAAATCTTGGTTCTTTTGTTGCCTGTTGTGGAGGAGAAGCATCACTCAGGCACTTTTCCGCCAACCACATACTCATAATGCGGTCCCCCACACATCTATCATTCGATAGATGGCCCTTCCCTTCAACAAAGAGATTGGTAGAATAATCGATAATGAAAACCAATTGAGCATAGTGTTATGTCCTGCATAACTAGAACTTGTAATCCCAAAATCTTTGTCTAGCATGTAATAATGGATCACGTGAATTGACAGTGTAGTCTCAGTAATCACACAAACTAAGTGGAGTCTTGAACATTCACACTCCTTTGGCTAAAGTGTTCTCATTCAATACTTTGAATGAAGTCATCTATCACATACACTACTCAGGGATGATTTGACTTAAGGCTATCTTAAGCTATGCATATGTATTTCCTTCAATGGATAGTCCATCATCCCAGAGAACCTACAACCGTATTAATCTACTTGGAATTAACCTATTTAACTAGTAAGTACATAAATTAGGTATTTCCTTCTATGTATAGTCCATCATTCCAAAGATAACCTATATACTTGCTTAACCCTACTTACATGTAAGTACTTTTAACTCCCTCCCATACTGGATTATCTATCCTAGGAGTAAACACAAGCTTTCCTAGTTAATCAATAACTTAGCTAAATGCACCATATGTGCTTTCCATGTTCAATCATACCTAGTATATTGATGCAAAGCAGGGTGGAGAATTTTGCAAATGTTCCAATGAAGCAAACTTTCAAGGTTCAAATCATCAAATGATGGGTTTTTTCTCACTAACCCTCAATCCTCTAGTAGTACTCCAAAAGTGGTTTTTCCAACACAACTTCCATGAATGACCTCAAACCCAAAATATAATTGTAGATTTAGATACCCATTAAATCATTTGATAACATACCAAAATTTTAAATAGGGTTACTTTGGAACACAACCTTCAAAAATTGACTGCTACACTGCAATCTAGGCCTAATTAGGATTGTTTTGAATGGGTCACAACAAGGTCTTCAAAGTAGATACCCAAAACCTTCTTTCCAATGGTTCAAACATGTCCTAAATGATCTTCCACAACTTTTCCACCCACTACAAACAATGTCTCAAAAGATTTTCTCAATACCCTAAGTCCTATGGAGTTCTAGTGTCTAATTTGATGAGAAAATCAGGCTAGGGCATCACCAAACTTGCTCATAACGCCCCCCTGCTCCTACACCATTGTGAACATCAAAAAAAACTTTATTTTGTAGAGTAATAAGTTATTTCACTTAATTAATCTAAATTCATTTTTTTTGAAAAATTCATAACTTTTGGCCACAGTGTCTATTTTTGGCAAACGAGATATCAACAAATAGCTAGTTTCGAGCACTTCACATTGGTGTTGGCCATTTTTTCAGATTTTTTCATCTACACAAATCTGAGGTCAATTTTTAATCATGGAGGTAGATGTGAACATTGGTTTGTGCATGCATTTTTTTTGTTTTCATGCACTAGGTTTGTATTTTCTCTTTAATTTATGCATGTTTTGCATGTTCTCCTTTTACAATCATGGGGTATTGTAATAAATGAACTTATATAAAATTCCATTAGGGGGGCTTCTTGCATAATAATCTAATTAGAGTGTAGTTGCATTGCATGCACTTTGATCTCATCTTCATATTGATGACAACTCGTATGAGTTGTATCTAGATTATGTAGTTTCTTTTAGCCACATCTTGCTCATAGCTTGACACATTTTGGTTCACATCGGTTCAAATCTTAGATTGAGAGCCTATGGTTAATGATATTGAATCACATTAGATTCACATCGAGTCACATCTTAGTTTGAGGGCCACTCATTTTATGGTTAATGTTCTAGAATCTTCATGGTACTTGCTCCTATGGATCAATTTTAGTCACAGTTTGGCATTGGCATTGAGATTCACATAGCTTCTAGAGTCTTTCATCAAATCATTCCCTCTTATGGGGGGAATCATTTATACATCTACTGTTGCTTCATAGATTCCAAGGTTGTTCTAGTTTGTGAGAATTTCAATGTTCCTTGGCATTGGGCCTACTATTGCATTATCATGATTCTGCTTAAGTCCTTTAGTGACTCTCATATGGTTTCTTGTAAAAAAAGGTATCTTTCCTTGCTTTCCAGATTCAGGATTCCAGTGTTACTCTACTAGTGTTCTTCCAGTGCTTCTTTGCAGCAGGTCATCTCATTGAGAGGGGGTTTTGTCCCACTGGGTTTTGTCCTCTTTCTCATTCATTGCATTTGTACATGGGTACCTGATCATGCCTTGTTTTCGGGACCCATCTTTGCTTTCATGCATCTTTTACTTAGTGTTTTAGGTACTTCCTAAGTTCATCTTAAGGGGGGGTGTTAGAGTAATAAGTTATTTCACTTAATTAATCTAATCATATTGGTTAATTAATTAAGTCACTTATCACTTTAGTTACTTAAGCTAAACTTAGGCACATTAGTAATTAATTATTTATTAATTATTAAGTGTGCACACTAGGGTTTCCTTTTAGGGCTATGCATACATTGCTTTTATAAAGAAATTCATCTCTTGTAATTTCTCAATTCCTGAATATTATTCATTTGCACATCTTCATACAAATTGCTCTTGTTGTTTCTATTTTTCTCTTGTGGACGGTATTTTCTAGTTTGCATGTTTGATCTTGGATTCTAACATATTCCACATATTCCACCTATTCCACCAAGTTTTATAAGATTTCACTGATGGAATAGTGGAATTTTCATTTTTCTTCCCTTCAAAGCAAGAAACCTAGGGTTCCTGAACCAGTTTGAGAAAATCTTCTCTAAAAGGATCAAAACTTGATGAAATCCAATGAAACAAAAACCAAAAGAAATTAGACTCAACACTTCATCAATTCTAATAGGATTTAAATCATGGCTAAGCTGTATGGAATCATACACAGTCCTGGAGTAGAAAAATAATGTTCTAATTTGCAGAAACAAAATTTTTATTGATTTTATTCAAAGCACAATCAGCCAACCTTGATATCAATCTTCCAAGCTTATTTGAACCTTTTCCCAACATTTCCCAACTTCCATTGTAGTTACAACTAAATTCCTCATCCACAAATAGTGACTCTTCAAATTCCCTATTTTTGCACTTTTTACAACATTTGCAAACTTGACAACTTATCCCACTTGACACACCAAACCACCTAATAACCTAAATTGAATCCAAAAAATAAAAAATGGTCTTAAAAGACCTTATTACACCAAAAAAATGACTTAACATCACAAAGCTAACAATTTGCAACATTTTTGCATAAAGAACTATGGTGCCCTGCACCATATATAATACCTATGATAAACACCCATCTCCTACTATGGAGTACTTAAAAACACAATACAAAAAAAACACAATAGCTTCAAATTTACTTTTCAAATTAATCTAAATTCTCTAATTTATATACTGGGAAAAACGTCTCAACCATGCATACAAAATACATCATAAAATAACAAGAAGAAGAGATTCCCATGCCTGTTATCACTTATCCAAACTAAAGACAACAATGCAGCCCTCTCCAACAAAAATTAGCTTGATAATCAACTTCTCACAAACAACTCTATCTCACTTGTTGATAGCTTACTTCTCTCAAACCATAGCCTCCTCACAACCATATGAACTCACTTCCTTTCTCCCTCTCAATGCAAAGAAACGTATGGCTAGAAATATGTAGAAATATGAATTGTAAAAGATGTATTATCTTGTGGAAGAATGCATCCCTCAAAAATGAAATGGTTTAGCTATTTATAGAGCAACCAAGCAACCAAAAAGCCTACAGTTTAGGCATGTTAATGGACAACAAGCTTCATGCAAAGAAACACATGAAACAAATCAACAAGGTGGCGAATTCACAAGCTAATACTCAACATTATTCACCTATAGGTCGATTGGTTTTGTGACAACAATATGAATAATTTGAATTGTCACAATGGGAAGACATCTACAACAAATCAAACTCAAAGGTGGTGTCATTCCCAATTCTAATTCCTTCATATTTGGTGCGGTTAAACTCAATCAACTTCCCTTTCATGATAGCAGGTTTGCATCAACCCATCTGGTAAATGAATTGACTTAAGCAACTTAATACGTAAGACAAAGTCAAGCTTGGTATCTCTCTTAAGGCATCAACCAAGTCAAGCATATATTGGACAACAATATAAAACATAATGCAATGACTTAAATCATGTATCATTCCTTATAATAATCAATTTGCATTAACAGTCATAAGCTATTAAATCAACCTCCATTGACATAGTCAATTTTGACCTCTATTTCATAGTCTTTATCGACTACAAAACAATCTTATAAATTGGCTTCAATGAATAAGAGATAGTCGATCTTAATTAACATATATATATATATATATCATAAGCCTATAATGTAAGCATACATTCAATATATATATATATAAGTGCATGCAAGATAGTATATAATAAACACATTATATTGAATGTATGCATATATATATGTATAGATGTATATGCCTCTATGTACACGTATGTGTAAGTATATCTATATCAATGCATCCATATTAGCATTTCCATTCACCAACGTGTGCATGTATCGATATACATATACATATGGATACATGTATATACTATACACATATATATGTTAACATCCATTTCACATATAGCCATTCACGATTACCATCATATTGATAAGTGTTTATGTGTGGTACATCCATATATATGCATATACGCGTCATTAGATCCCATTGACATGCATGTGCATATATATAAACTTACTTCCATGTACATCCCACTTGTTAATATAATTGTAATAACACAAGAAGATATCAAAAGCTCAAATAGATAAACATCACCCAATGCATGCAGAAGTAAACAAGACTCTCAAATGCATACATACAACTAGGGATGACTTTCCTATTACCCACAAACTGACTCAACTCAATCATTCTAATGTGGTGTGTGTATATGCTCAGATAGTTTACTTTTATTGGTTACCTGACCAAGATCTTCTCCCGAGTGATACTTCCCCTCTGCATGGAGGAATCAAACACATACCTGCATCCACTAACACATGTACATGGTAGTCAATTGTTCATAACATATGTAGTATACATAAAAATCTCCAAAGTTAGAAAAATAATAATTCAATAACCTTTCATTCACTTATATGCATTATTTCACCATGAATAACATCAACTAAGGTAATATAAAATGAGACATCAAATGAGATAACATTCATATTGATAATAAGGTACAAGCATAATTTATTCATCTCCATAATTCACATTACATTCAAATTTACCCTATGTATTAATAGTAAATAGTAACTTCACAATTGGGGTGTAACAGGAATGATAGCCTCATCCAATATCTTTTGTTGACCTCATATTCATTTTCATAGTTAGCCTAATAATCTTCAATTTCAGGGAGGTGATGGAGCCTTGGTTCAAGTTGTAAATTTTTCTTAACATAATCCTTGCTATCAAATGGAAATCACATGATATAAAATTGAATGGTGAATTTCACCAAGGAAGTCTCAATATTCAATGTATTAGATGATTATTTGCGTTGATAATTAGACAACCCAATTGGAAAGGGAATCCTTATCCTTTTCCTCTCCTTACATCTTATATTTACTTCACCAATATATTGAAATACCTCAATAAGGATAAATTTTTCACTAACATACCCCACAAATTTGTAAGGGAATTTATCAAAGCCTCCAATTTAGATGTAAATAATTAAACCTTTGGAATTGGGAAAAATAGCTCCCATATGTATTAGCCAATTGGGAAGCTTCTGGAGATATCTTGACATTCATATCACTTTGAAGTTCTCTTACCACATGCACTATGAATACATCATTCACTCTTTTTGAAAATTTTATAGCTATACTCCAATTAAAGTTTTGGGTGGTGATCATTAATTTAGGTCACTTTATAAAAATCCCCTTTGGTGTCCAATCCCAGAGAATCCCTCATACTAGAAATGACATAAAACAAATATGATGACATATACAAAAATTTATTGAGTTGGAATTGGGTGAGCTGCCTATGAAGTTTATCATTGATTATGTTTCCACAATCAATGAATTGTTATCCATGGGTGATGACAACAATGAGAAAATTCATGCAATATTCAAAATTATGAGCATTCTAATTACCAACTAATCTATATAGAAGCACAATAATATCCAAAATGTCTTTAGTGAAATGTGACCTATGTATATTTTTCGACAACTATGACTTCCTCTTATTGGGAACTTCCAACCAGTGTCTCACAAGGTAATGGGACATGCAATCTTCTTCTCAGTATAGTGTTATTAAACTATTGTAGTATCAATGTTAAAAAATACCTCCCTATGAGGTAACCTAAGAATTATGGCTAAGGATTTTCTATTTAGTTTGGCTATAATTCTATCCTCTATTGTCCTTATTTCTTTGGTCTTGAGAATATAATGCTTGATGCACTCCAAATTAAGGTTTGTGCATTGCACGACCATAGGAAAGCTTGTTTCCTATAGGATCCCACTAGGTACCACATTCTATGCAATTGGAGACCTATTCTCACTACTCATTTTATTCCATAAGTCCTCAAGATTCACATGCCCTTTTTAGTATTTCCAATTTCTAGTAGCGTGATTGAAAAAATAGATAAATTATTATAACCCAAGTATTTATACTTCATGTTTTCTATGGAAAATTTGTACATAGAGAAAATCAAAATTTCAACATAAAATCAAGAAAATATGAGGGACTTTTGTTCTTCGACAAGAAATATAGCGGGGAGTAAATTTTCATACAATTGACTATACGAAACTAAAACTCCCTTCTCTCTAAATTATAATAACAAAGGGAAATTTATTTACCTTTGAATTTTTAGAGTCCTACTTTTTGTTACCTTTGAAATCTCCTCTAAATATTATTCAAAACACTCTACCCTCACAATTTTCCATCTACTTTGATGAGTTCTTGAAAAAATTTCTTCCAATTCACTTTGCATTGCCTCAAATTAACCTTCAATTAATATTCTTTTGATTTTTGAGAGATCTAATAATGCATATTAATGTTGGAATGTGTGATGTACCATTACATTAATAGCTCCTGTTTTGAAATGACTTGTTGGAAGTTTGAGTAGTTCTCAAAACCTTATCAAATTTTGAAAATAGTTTTGAAACTAGTCTAAAAAGATGATAAAGAGTATTTTAATTTATCACATCTCTTTATAACCCTCAAAATTTCCTCTTATGTCTTTGATAAAATCCTCATTAATTCTTCTCTTTAACATTTCCAATGGTATGAATAGCTTATAGAGTTCCGCTGGGGTGGTGACAACCTCGTTAGGAATCGACAAAGGTTGCAAAACTAACACCAAGTACCAAAATTCCCTTGTAGATTTTTTTCTTTATCTTTTCAAAAAGAGGATGATTTTAAAAATATCCCTTTGAATCCCAATGATAGGAAAAAAAATTCATCTTCATTTTATTCAAAGGTTCTACATAGTACATTGGGTTCTAATAAGGTTGTGACAACCTTGTCAAAGATTGATGAAAGTTTTGAAACCATGAGCAATATATAATACTACCTTTCAAAGAGATTTATTTAAAATTCAAAGGAAGTTAGAAAAATCATGTTTCAAACAACATAAATTCTAGAACTTAGGTAAGACATTGACATGATAATTTATTTCATAAACAAAGAGGTTGTGAAAGTACCATCAGACTATGAGAAGGTTGTGACAACCTCATCTAGAGTTGACATAAGTTTTGAAAACTATTAATATTTTTGATGACTTAACACATAGGAATTTTTTAAAAGGAATCTCAAGAATAAGAATTAATAATTATTGAAAACAATGAAAAAAATTAGAATCAAGGCAACAATTGGCTTTGACTAGGGTGTAGGACTACAAAGGACTTAGAATGAACCCACAATTTTGAATTTAGAGGACTAGTTCTTTATCCATTGGTCTACAAATCCAGGGAAAGGAAAGAACAAAGAAAAAAATAAAGAAACCAAATAAAAAACATGAACAATAAAGAGCAATGAAAATAAGAAAATTATAATCCAACTACGAGGGAGAACTCAATTTATAGTTGGTGAAGCTTTAATGCTTTCCCATTGTATGATAGTGGAAAGAATATATCATGAAGATATGCTAAGAAATAAGTTTTTTTACCACACACTTGGGAGATATAGAAGGGTCCCTTCCATAGAGAATAAAATTTTTCATGAGTGCCTTAGGGTTCTCTCCTTTTTATTCCAAAGTAAAACTAGATCTCCTACCATAAAATTCCTTAGCTTAGATTTCCTATCAAAAACATCTTTCACTCTAGGCTAATGTTTTATAATTTTTTCAACAATATCTTCCCTTCTTTCTTTAATTTTAGCTAGATACATAACCCTTTTCTCTAATGAGTTTATAATTTTTCATCTTGAATGGAACTTTGTGTTATATGGGAAAAGGGATCTAGGGTCTAAACGAAACCTTTCTCAAGATTACATTAGAGAGGAACCAAAATTGATCGCATAAGACCACTTGGCTACTATCCTGAATGGAAGAGCTATAATGGTTGATCAGGGTTTTGGTCCCTCCTTTTTGTGGGGGTTGATTGATTTGATATTGGATATGTGTGTGATGTGAAAGTGAATTAGGTTAAGGATGAGATTATACAAATTGATATGAATATAGAAAAACTTAAGACTGAAACAAAGATGATAGGAACTGATAACAAAATAACATAATGCAAAAATAGAGGAACTTGACATGCAAATTAGGGTTGAAATTGCTTTTTCAGGGGTAGTAGTGCCCTAGGTTAGAAAATGAAAGTTTCTAGAATATATGAATAGATATATGTCATGACAACAATACACACCCAATGAGCTTGAAATTGGATCTAGAGATTGATAATGAATTATCAACACCCATTCCACTACCAAAACTATAAAAAAAATCAATTTTAATGATGCTCTTTGGACACACTTGTGGATGTCAAAATATTAAATTTATGCTTCAAACCCATCCAATCACCCTGGAAATAGAAGTAGGAGGAGTATATGAGTTATTAAGATCTTCTACCAAAAATATTTTAGATACAAACTCTATATCTTGAAAATTTAATGCTAGACATTTTGGGCTAGCCTGCCCTTGAAAATAAGCTTTTTGTGCCAAATTGAGGATTGATTTTCCTAAGAACAAAAATAAGTGCCAACAACATGGTTACAAAAATTATCAAATTAATTAAAATAATTTCTCCTTCATTGTCAAATCCTAAATCCTTCATCTTATATTTTATTGCTTCTCTACTAAGAATTTAAATTCTTTAAACTTAGTGAAAGTTTCAAATTTATGTCTCATAAAATTAATCCACTTAAACCTTGAAGCATCATCAATGAAGGACACAAAATATCAATATTTTACAATACAATCAATATCCATAGAATCAAATACATCCATTTGACTAGTTTTTAATTAATTCCTTGGTTTATTATTTCTTGAAGAAAATTATTCTTTGTTTCATTTTTCAAATACACAATGCTTAGAAAAATTAAAATACTCATCAAAATAGGAGAAATCATCAAATAATTTTTTATTTATAATGGTTTTTAACCTTTTTCATTTATTTGGTCCAATCTACAACGCCGCACATCTATTTTCAAAAAAATTAGTCATATTGGTAGATTTACGCATAGTAATGATATTTAGCCTAAAGAAAGTTCCCAATCTTGTCCCCTTTGCTACCACCAAGCTCCCTCTCACCAATCTACAACCATGCTTATCAAATGTTACATATATTCTTAAATAATTTAACTTAGAAATGTAAATTAATTTATTGCTAATTTATAAATATTTAGAATATCAAGTAGGGTTTTTATCCTCCCATCACTAAAACACAATTATACCTTGCCCCATTCAACTATTGGATGTGAATTGTTATCCATAAGGTAATATTCACCTCCACCATATTCGTCATATAAAAAAAAAACCACTCCTTATGAGGACATGTTGTAGGAATATCCTAAGTCAACCAACCAATGTTCATTAGAATTAACATTGCATGATGATAATAAAAATTGATCACCCGATTTAAGGAATTTTCTATAGTGGAATTCCATTATTTATTTTTATTTATGTATTATTTCTTTACATTTCCCCTCTATCCACAATTCCAACATTTCACTTTGTTCCTTTTACTAGGATTTTTAGATTTATCCTTATAATTATCTATAAGTCCCTTATGTTCTCCTTTAGATCCAATTTTTTTCTTAGACTTTCCCTTGAAATGAAGATCATCCATTGAGCTATCCATAGATTTATCTCTTATTTCCTATGAGTCTAATAATGTTGTTGTAAGATCATCTAACTTGAGATCTTGGAGATTAGCACTAATGACAAGAATAAAATTCTCCCACAACTTAGGTAAAGAATAAAGAAGCATAATTCATTCATCTTCTTCATCAATATTAACATCAACTAAAGCTAATTTATTTAAAATAAAATTAAATGAATTTAAATTCTTAGCAACCAAATCACCTTTATTTTTAGACAAAATAGCTTTATTTTCAAATATTATAATTTTTCAGGATCTTGGCTTGGCAAATCTCATCCAAATGTTTCCATGAAGAATATGTAGCGGGTCTTTAGTTACATTTAATAAAATTAAATCCATAAGAAAAAAATAAATTGTACCACATGCTTTCTTATCCATTTTGTCCAATTCAACTTGATCCATTTTATTAGTTTATTTTCTTCTTTTGCAGCTAACCACCAATCCCTCTCTTCAAAGAGATCCTTTGTATTTAGGTTCCATAACTCATAATTGGTATAGTTAAATTTTTCAATATTTAATTGAGATGTAAACACATCCATTGCTTCCACACATAAATCTTCAAAATAAATTTAGTTAAAACTCCCTCTACAACACAAGAAACCTTTACTCTTACACCCATGAAGCAAAGCTATCCAAGTTGTGACACTAAATGTTATAAAATGAAGGAAAACTACTATAATATGGACATCTGAAATTTAATTTGTAAATCTAAAATTTAACTATGTAGTGCCAAATGTAGATTTTAACATGTAAATTTATAAAGAAAAAACCAGCATACATGAGACATTAAAAAATAACATAATATTTAATGTGGAGAATCCTTTCATGAAAACACTCGACCAAAAAGAGAGGCCAAGGGTGTATTATCTTGAAATAAGAATCCAATACATTCACTTCTTGCACTCCTCCAATATTTAAACTAATAATAGTTGAATACATATGCACTCTCAACACACCATTTATTCTACCTCCTCAAGCACATATTTCATGCATATTAAATTCATCTTGGAACAACACACCAAATACGGCATCCAAACTTGGGAAAATCCTCAATCTCATTTTTGTGAAACTTTTCATCATATTAAAGCAGAATCTTACAAATTCTTACAACATATTACAAATGTGTCATATTTGATTGAAATCATTCTCTATTTTCGGTGCCTAATTAGTCATAATCCCTTGAAATTAGGATATACTAGATTACAAGATGTCATAGAATAACAATAGAAAAAAATCCCTTCTTACATGTGTCATAACTTCCCAAGAAAATCCACTCTAGGATGGGCACCTTGATTGACCTTATCACCTCATCCTAAAATAGAAGATTCTCTAACTAGTAAGTAATAAATAATAAATCATTTCTTGGTAAAAAAAATGATATTGTTAGTAAATAAATAATTATTTATCACCATCAGTGAATCCTTTATCCCTTATGAATGTATTTACAAACAATACTAGGAGTAGTTAAATGCCCATGATTTACAAGGTTGATGGCACATTAATTCTGACACATCTTCCTTCCTGCTTCTCATTTTGAATCTATCTTTTACCTGAAAACTTAATACATCTCTAATAATTTAAAAATATTGCAATATTTATACTCTCAATTATCTACAAATCTCTCTCTGTACAACTTCCTACAAATTTTCTTGAGAATTGGTTCCTCCTTATGAGCACACAAAAAAAAAACAAATATATTTTTGAAGGTCATGTGGAATTTGATAAATTTTATCCTATTGAATTCATCAAGATTCTAGATTTGACATTATTCTCATTTTTATTTCTCTTATATTCTCTATTTTCTTGTTTTTTATTGATTAAGCAACAAAATAGGGTTTTGAACCCTTTAAAATAAAAATCCACAAGGGCAGATCAAAATAGGCCACCAATAGGCCACTAACAACACATGAGAAGCAATTAAAAGTTTTGGGTCTTAATAAAAAACATAATCAAAGAAACATAAAAGATAGAAATTAAGAAAATATTTGTCTCTGGTCTCTAGTAAGGAACTGGTGTAGGTCCCCATACTTTATATTGGTACTAACACTCAAATCAACACTACGATGCTTGATCTCCATATCATGTAGGATACACAAATTATTAGCTAAACTATACATCAATCTAGAGATAAGTTTGGATAAAACTCTCATCTTACCTTCTAGGGCATCCACTTTGGTTTTTAGTTTAACCAATTTAATAGCAATTTGGTCACACTTGGGGCACACTTTTTGGGTAGGTTCATTAGTGGGAGTTGGATGAATTTCTTCAAAATAAAGGATTCAAGCATTCATCTCTTTAAATAGACTACCACCCACACTTTCAAGAGTCACATTATTTTCCTCACCCTCATTATCTTTTTCCTCATCCTATGTAGAATCATTGGAAGCTTCCCTATCTTTGAGAATAGGGGTCAAATGAACAACACTTATGTTGGATCTCCTTATTCTTGACATATCCACCCTCACGTCATCTTTCATACAAATAATATGAGGAACAATGACCACCTTATCATCCACTTCCATGGCTTCCAAATTATCCTTGGGGATAAACTATTCCTCCACGACGGATGTATCTTCCTCATCAATAAATTGAACATATCTTTTTTGGCCTTCTTGGCTTTGGGGTTTTTAAGATTTCTAGAACTCTTTTCATGTTTCTTTCTTGTAACATGACCATCAAGGGACTATTTTTAAGGGTGCAAAGGCCAAAAATTGTATCCTCTGGAGGTGAAGTACTAAGGGTCTTAGAGGATTTGGCTTTGAACATACTCACAAAAGAGGTCAATTTTGCAGTAACATTAGATGAAGATTCCAGAGTGACCTAAAAGGGGGGACATGTTTTTTCAATTTTCTATTTGAGAGGGATGAGGGAGGTTTAACAATAGTAAGGCTCTTATTCTTACCTTTTACAAAAAACACCATTGGGGAATCAACCTTCTTTTGAGTTAGAATAGTAGGTAGGGAATCATCAACAAGGCAAGATCTAGTGGGCTTCGGTGGGAATAAGGCCAAATAAAATTGGTAGAAGAAAACTATTATCCTTTGATGGAGTGAAACAAGAGATTTCTGGGGGTTTACAACAACCATGTCCTTTGCTTCTTTGACAAAGGATTCCAACAAATAAAATAAGTAAAATGGAAAACTATGAAGTATTTTATGTCAAAAATGATTCAAGAGGGAAAATAATATTGATAGTAGCTCTTGAAATGACCTTCTAAAGTAAAGTACTTCATGATCATTAAAAATACCTTATTCTAGGAAGGAGGATTCTCCCTTTCAAACCCACCATACAATTTCACAGGAGCTTCGCTCTCCTTTAAGGACCTCGCCATGCTCTTATTGTCTGGAACTTTGCTCTACTACTTTAGTTTTTTCCCTTTGCAAGACATGCCCACTTCAAACCTAATTCCTTCCATTTGGACCCATCTGCTATTCCATTCATTGGAAGTATAAATGAAGAGGTTTTCATTCTAACTATTTAGGTATTCCAAAAAATGAGTTATATCTCCTTCTTAGCAGATATACTAGAGGTTTGCATCTCCTTTAACCTCCTCACAAGAGACCGATTCAGTTCATAGCCAATTTCCACCCATAATTGTGATCTTATGATACCAAAATGTTGGGTGATAGAATGATAAGTAAGCACTAGTGAGATGGGGTTTCTATCGTAGTCTCCATGGAACCTCAACCGCCATATATAAAAAAATATTTTTAAAATTCTCAAACCTTTATAGAAAGTGCTAGAATTGATAGTGTTCTCCTCCTTGAAAATTAGGTCATGATTAGAAAAAATTAGAGCACATAATAATAAATGATGGTACATGCATGTATAATAATCTTTATTAAGCAACACCATCAAATTGATATAAAATCCCCTCCTTCACTTAAGAATAGTCATTCACAAATCTTTAGCACATGGCTTCATAAATTTATCCACTCCATCATTCCTAGTCACCTCCCCATTCCAAATGATTTGAAAAGAATGATTAGTACTGCAATCATTAGAAGGAAATGCCATTAAATTCCCACAAAAACCAAGCACACCAAGAAACTCTATTCTCCACATAAGCATGATCATGTGTTTTTTAGCTTCTTTTATCCTAGTCATCACCTTACCCAATTCAAATTGGGGAATATGATTCAAAATAGTACTAGGTACCACATGAATATATAAAAAGCATACATTCAAAATTAAAAATCTACTCATGTTATGACATTATTAGAAAGATGGGAAGATTGTAGATCCTTTTGGAGGAGGAATTTGATATTACTAGGAATGTTCCTAACATTCCTCCAACATCTCCAACATCTCCAAGGATTGAAGTTAATACCTAAGTTAGCCATCACATCAACAATGTTATTATCCTCTTTATATATGTGCCATTTTAAACCTATCAAAACCAAGATGGGGGATTTTAATATCATGGCTAATTGTGTAGACACTTAAATTATTCCACCTAACCATAATCATCATGATGTCACCATTAATTGCATCTGTTTATCATTTATCACCTAATTAATTAAAAATATTCATTATCAAATATCATTTATCATTTATCATTTAGTCATCATATATTATTTATTACTTATTATCCATTTATCACATCACAAATCATTTATTAATTAATAATTCCCATTTATCCATTTAATTAAGTAATATTTTATTATTTAATTAAATGTGATCTAATTTCTATTTTCATCTCTTTAGTCAAATCCATCATCATTAACTGGTTAACTTAGCCTTCATTTAGAAACTCAACCTTCACTCACAAATTAACTCTTCTTCACTTTAGAAACTTATTCTCCTCTCGTGAGGTAACTCAGTTTGTAAATAGAAACTTTATGTGCATATTTATCCATCAAATAAATAAAAAAATCATTATTATCCTCTCTTGGTCTTGAAATGGAAATTATCTATTTATAAGTTGAGTTAACTCTACATATTCTCCAATTAACTGAAGTCTTTATTCTTATCCTCATCTTTCATTTGATTTTTCCTCAAAAAGTCTATAAATATAACCTTTTCTTCATAATTTTCATATCTCGCATCTTTATACAAATCCATTATGTCAAATTCATATCTCACATTTTATGCAAATCAACTATGTCAAAATTCAAAATTAATCAATCATCAATCATTCTACTATTGTGCTACTGAGATTTGGCATCCACATCCAAAGGCAAAGAAACATCATTTATTTTGAGGTTTGCAATGAGATCGATAAAATAGAGTTTAACTTGATTTATTTATTTATGTTTTCAAGTTCTTTTAATTTCTTATTTTTCCAATTTCAATGCTTACATTTTGGTGAACTTGACATGAACACAATTTTTTTTTGACTAACCTTGTTATCTATGAGTTCTTGGTGTTTTTCTCTATCTTGCAAGTTGTAAGTACTTTCAAGAGGTTTTGAAAACCAACATTTTTAAGAGCTTCTCGAGGAGAAAAATACATCATGGTTGCATTCAAAAGGGTCAAGAAACAATTTTTCATATATAATAGTCCATATTTTGGTTTAGGATACTGTTTTAGACTTTAAAAAATGATTTTTAGACACTTTCTTTGTTAATTTGTACATTTTTACTTTTGGACTGCAAATTTATTGCTCCACAACTTAAATTTATATTGATAATTTATTTTGTTTCATTTTCTAATTAAAAAAATAATTAATAGAGGTTTAATCACTTGGACAAATTTCTTGCTTTTCCTCTTTGCAATTTTTGAAAACACCAACCTGTAGTAAAACAAGCATAAATTTCAAACCACTAATCATATTTTTAAATTTTTGCAAGCATTGGAAAGATGGTTTTGACATGGAAATTGTGAATTAGGCTATTTATTCAAATAAACAACCAAAAATCATATATAATTAGTCAAAGTAAGTATTTCAATTTTATACTTCAAACAAGTACATATACAAATTTGTTTTTTTATGATATTTTTTTCAAAAAAATTATAAATTTTTTCATAAGGAGTATAATGGTGTAGTTAATTTTTCAGTTCAAAATAATCTTTTGCATATTTTAACTAATCATTGAATGCAACAATTTTTCACCATGAAAGAGGAAAACACGTAAACAATTTTTTTCCCAAGCCAAAGAGCAAAGAATAAAGCTTCCAATGAAATTGGTTTTGTAGGACAACATTACGAAGACAATTTTATAGACCATTTTATTTTTTGTGTTCCTTGCTTATTGTTACCTAATTTTCACCCATGGGCTCAATTAGGCAGGATAAATAATGTGATAGAGGTTCGAGAAGGCCACATGGAAATTTCGTACAAGTGAAAAAGTCATGAGTCTGATGCTAGGTCATAGGGAATTCAGTTGGGAAGCCCGCCTTGTTCAAGTTTGGCATGAAAATCCTCTAAGGAGAAAATTGGAAAGACCCCAGGAATGTCACGGTGAGCGGAATTAGTATGCAGGTACCTATTGGCAAGACAAAATCATTGTCCTGCTGACTAAGTTTTTCCCCATTGGCATGAGGATCTCCTTCAGAGAGTCTCACAACTTCCTTTGAAGTCCATCGGAAGGATGCCTCGTGATAAGTAGAAGGGCTTCGCAAGGAGGTCTCACCGATGAGCAATGTATTGCCGGCTGTGGTCGCCAAAAAGGGCGTAGGTTTGGCAGAGATGATGGTTTCTGCGGAGGATAGAGGAATCGGGCCAGAATGTCTCGCAATAATCCGAGGTGGTCTCACAAACGATGCCGGCTCGAGCATGTTTTCCCCGCTAGAGTCTCACCGAAAGCAAGCTAAGCTCGCCAAGAGTTGAAGACTTCGCCCTGAGGTCTCACCGAGATGGCGATGTCTCCCCGACCAAAGAGAAAGTAGCTCATCGCCGAAAGATAAGGAGCCCAACAAGAGGTTTGGCCGACAACAATGGGTCTCGCCAAGAGTCTTCCCGAAAGGAAGAGTTCGCCAGCCGAAAAGGAATTCTTTAAGATGTCCTGAATGAAGGTGGTCTCAACGACCGAAAAGCAGGAATTCCAGATGACTGCTGGACCTCACTATGAAGTCTTCGACTTGCCATGGTCTTGCCGAAGGAAATAAAGAGCTCGGTGGAATGAAATGCGTTCAGGGTGACATCAAAGAGGTCTTGCCAACAAAAGATGAAGGGTCTCGGGGTAGCCTCTTGCTTTCAGTAAAACGTCTCACCGACACTCGGGTGTCTTGCCGAATGAAGAGGAGCTCGGGGAGATATCGAAATGAACTCGGCGAAAGAGAAGACCTCGGTGTGAGGTCTGGGCGAAGAAAGGAAGTCTCGCCGACATAAAGAAGCTCGCCGAGGAGTAATCTCAGCGAAGTAAAGGGAGCCTTCAGTGTAACATTTTGAGCTCGCTAAGAAGTCTTGGCGACCCAGGAATGTCTTGGCGACGGGGTCAAGTGAGCTCAGGGAGAAAAAGGAGAAATCAATAAGATCTCTCACCGACCAACGGGGAGTCTCATCGAACGAATGATAGGAGCTCGAAGGGAATGGGGCTACTTGCCAAAGGGTATTACCGAAGGGTGAAAAGATCTCAGCGATGAAGAGATTTCTGTGTGACTCTAAGGGGCTCATTGTAACATCTTTCCGAAAGCAAGAGGTCTTGCCGATATTCTGGGTGATAATAAAGGCGATATCAGCATGAATTTTGGGCTCGCTAAGAGCTCTCATCGACAGTTCCATGTTATGCCGATAGCTTCAGAGGGGCATAATCGCATTGGTGAGACACTTCCAGTGTCTCGCTGAGATGCGATTCTAGTTGAGCGGGCCTTTGACCGCTGGGGAATCTACGTGAAATGTGCCCAACCAATCAGAGAGAGCTACGAGTGAATCATTGGCAGCGAAACCAGGTGCTAGGAGGATCAACAAAGTGAAAGCAATGTGAGCTCAGGAGCATTCAAAGCAGCTTGACTGGGGGGAATTCAAAGATCGACACGAGGAGCAGAAGTGAAGGCGATGGTTGCAGAAAGATCAGGAAGGCTTCCCCTGAAGAACACTCTTGGAGATGACTCTTCACCGACATGGACACGCAGAGTGCAACATTAATTTCATCAAAAAGATTTAAGACAGATCTTTTCTGAGCAGATATTTTTGTAAGCCCTAAGGGGCCGACCTTACTTTGTATATAAGGCATTTTTTGCCTCTTTGTAAAGAGTTCTGTGGATGCTTTTTCTGAAGTCTGTGACTTTTCCAGTCCTCTTTCAGATTATCAAATTCTTGTAACTCAATTTTGGAGATGAAATTCAGTAAAGACCTTGATTTTTATTGACTTGAAGCTCTTGCCTACTTTCTCTTTGCATTTTTGTGTTCAGTCAGCTGATTGATCAAGCTTTTAGTGAGGTAAATGTTCACTTACTTCGAGCTTTGTCTCAGATTTTAGAACCTTTGTGTAGAAAGCATGTTTTTGCAGGTCACAAATTGTGTCAAAAGATGTAATGAATTCTAGATGTGAAATTAACTTTCCTTCTAGGAATCTTAGCACCAAGATCTGTTTGTGAAACACTTTTGCAAAAAAATATGCGGAAGTGAGTTGTGCAAATTTATCTTCAGTCAATGAAAGCAAGTGTATGAAGTTTGGTTTCAAATCCAAGTAACATTCGGTGTATCACCTTAGTTTAGTTTCAATTTATGTACTCCTTCTCCCTTTCCCTTTACCGAATCATTAGTTTAGGTGACACCAAAGGAATCCGGCCTTCTCCGGAGGTTGACCTCTGCTCACAAGTGACCCACAACTTTGAGGTCTTCCCATGTTACACTGAGGTGTTGAACATCAGGTTCAATAGGGTGCAATTTTAGGAGATAATAGTTTTTGGCACGCCCAGTGGGACTATTGAACAGACAGTTTGGAAATTATATGTCTTCTACTAGTTTTTGATATGCATCCAGTAAATTTCAGGCCTTTCAGAGGTAAAATATCAGCATATCATGGTGACTCCAACTTCATAACAATTGGTTCCAACAGCCTAGGTGTCTGCAATTAATAAGGTTTGATCTTTAGGCTTGTTATTCCTCATGTCTTATCTCTGCAATGATTAGTTATCAGCAATATAGTGACTTGCCACCTCCATTCCAAGATGAGAGTCATGTGTATGTGTCCTCCCATCAGCCATACTATACATAACAACCTGCTATTTTTGTGTCAAATGACTCGGTATCAACAGATTACCAGTATTTTCATCATGCTTCCCACCCTGCCACCCCTGGTCAACCTTTATGTCAACCAATATTTGATCAAAATCAATCCCAAGAGGAGGTTTTTGATGTTGCTCAGCATGATTATTTACATAATCAGCCTCTAAAGCATCCTTGCCAAGCTATAATGGACCTTCTCCAGTAGTTTGACCATGTGTTGTGGGCTTTGAGCTAGAATTTTGAACATATGTAGATTAATGATGTCAGTAAGGTGTTCTCCTATATGTATGACATGTTGGTCAATGTCAAGAAATAGAAAGAGCTTATTTCACAATAGCAGGAGTTGGGATGTCAGGTTGAAGAAGATCTTGAGAGGGAGATAGCAACCAAAGAGGAGCAAATGAAATTCTTATCTGCCCAGGTGCAAAGTAGTCGGGCTTATTCAGATTATCAAGCAAAAAGGTATGAAGCATAGGCAGCCCTTTCCATTCCCAGTTTCAGCTCACCTCCTCCTATAATGTTGAATCATCCGGTGAAAGAATGAGAGAGGTAGAGATGGAGGGATAGAAAGATAGAGATAGAAAGTTCTATAGCGAGAGGTAGAGAGAGACAAATATATAAAGAGAGATAGGAAGAGTTACATTTGGTGAGACATATATAGAGATGTACATGGGAAGAGAAAGAGAGAGATCTCTTTATATCTTTGTCTCCCTCTCTATCTTTATATTTTTTATTATCTCTCAATGTCTCTCTTCCTCTCTCTCCCATATTTCTCTCTATATTTCTCTTCCTTCTCTCTTCCTCTATCTATCTTTCTCACATTTCTTCTCTCTATCTATTTCCCTCTCCCTATATTTATCACCTTACTATTTTTTTCTATCCCTATTTATCTCCCCCTCTCTCTCCCCCTCTCTCTCCCCCTTTCCCTCTTTATCTCTTGATCTCCCTACCTCTATACATATCTTTATCTCATATTTATCTTTATCTCTCTCTCTCTCCCCCTTTATGTGACTATATCTATCTATGTCTCTCCTCTTCTCTCTTTTCCTCTCTCTTCCTATCCCTATCTCTTTGTCTCTCTGTATTTATTCCTTTATATCTATATCTCTAATTTTGTATCTCTATCTCTCTTTTTATCTCTTGTATCTCTTTGTATCCCTCTCTATTTCTCTCTTCATCTCTCTATATATTTTACTCCTAAGTGTGCAATGGGTACACTGAAGAGGTTTTAAAGGTGAATTATCATATACTTAATCAAATTGTTGAACATAGGTTGTCATTGATGTCAAAAGATTATTAAAGGCTACTATTAATTGTTGTCAAAGGGTGTGAAAGTTTTCAAAGGTGAAGGTTTTCAAAGATGAAAGAGATTTTAGGAGTACTTGAATTATCATTATATTCCCCTTGACTCAAAGTTTATGTATCTAGAAGTAATAATCAAGAAGAAGTTGTCTTATCAATCAGATCCTATACCAAGTAACATACATTAAGTTTTGTTGAAGACATGACTAGCTTTAGTTAGTTGGTGTGTTTATTATACCATGCTAGGTATGGATTCAGTATGAGTGTGGTGGTTCAGAAGTCTATGCAAGGATATATTTTTGGTAGAGAGATTTATTAATATGGTAGGAATTTCATGCATAAATGCAGTAATTCTCTATAGTTTGGAAGGAGAGAATGCCTACACTTGTTTTATTAGTTTCCTAAGTTTCTGGAGGATATGTTTAGCATTCAATAAGTTTAAAGTGTTAGAAGGTTTGTAAAGCTATTCAAAGTTCAAGGCATGTGTGGTAATGACTAGTATCATGTGGAATTTAAATCTTGCATGTGGAGTGAGGATAGGACCTACTTAAGGTTCTTGTGGTGGTGCACGACATCAAGCTCTTTTGGTAGCAATAAATTTGTGTTCGGACTGTTGTATTACATGTTTCACATAAATTGAATTTAGGTCCACCTTATGTCATCCTTGCCATTTACGGATCCTTGGCTAACATGGAAGAGTGTTAATGTAATGTCATGTATTTATTTCAAATTTTTAGATGCATTGTAATGTATGTCTGTGAATCCAGAAGTGATGGAACACATTAGAATTAAACCTGTGGGAAGAACTGGTCATTGATTCAAAGGAGTGTGAAGAAAAGAGAGCACAAATATCAAACAATCATTCTCAATGTGAAAGAGTGTCAGTTATGACTTTGGTACATATCAGAGTTATATTTCGGATCCACCAACTTTATCTCTATATTCTAGTAGGATTGGTGTTCTACCTATTGTATTATTTTGGTAGGGATTGGTGTCTCCAATAGGTTGGTGCTTATAGATTCAATAAGGGATTGGTGTCTTTGGTAGGTTGGTGCCTACTTCATATTGTAATATCACTTATTATATTTTTGCATTGTGAGGCTAGATTTGGGCAGTAGATCCAAGAAGCTATTACTATCGTGCTTTTTTCCATCTTGAGTTTCCATGTATATATGGTGTTCATGTGTGTGCCTCATGTTGTTATATTTTGTTTGTTTATGTGGGGTTTGCTTTGAATCATATATTTTAATAACTGTAACAAAATTTCAAGTTGCATGATCTGGTAAATCGTGTTGAAGTTGAGAATTTTGAATTAAGTAGATCTACTGATGCAGCCCCCTCTCAGTAGATTGTGTGCCCTTCAATTGGTATTAGAGATAATTTCCTTTGTAGAATTTTAACAACTTAAGGTAGATCCAGGATGGCACTAGAAGAAGTCTCTAGAAATAAAGCACCAATTTTTTATGGATCAAAATTTTCTTTCTAGAAAGTTAGGATGGAGTTCCATTTGATGGCCTTAAAAATGGACGTCTGGATGCCAAGATTAGAAGGATATGAACCTAATGAAAACCCTCCTAGGGATCAGGCTACAAAGAGGGCTCATGAACTCAATGCTAAGGCAAGGTATGTTATTTTATGTCGGTTGACTAATTTTGAATTTGTGAAAGTGATGCAGTGCAGAACAACAAAAGATATGTGGGATAAACTAATGAAAATCTATGAAGATGATGAAAAAGTTAAAGAGGAAAAGCTGTAAACTTGCAAAGATCAGTTTGAAGGTTTGAAGATGAGAGAAGATGATTAAATTGCTACATTCATGCTCTGAGTTGATGAAGTTGTCAATCATATCCAAGGTCTTGGTGAGAGTTTGGAAGAAAAGATTGTTGTGAAGAAGGTACTCAAATCTCTCCCTAGAAGGTTTGATCCTAAAATCTTTGTTATTAAATAAGCTAAGAATTTGAATACTTTAAAATTGATTGAATTGCATGGAACTTTAATTGCA
>VDFB02028924.1:0-41002 GCA_007258455.2 Sequoia sempervirens
CTGGGTTTCGTAGGTTAAGCCGCTCTTAGCAGCCCCAGATCGTCAGAAATTGAAAAATTTGTGTTTTAACCCTCCATGCAAGACATGCACACCCAAATTTTGACCTTTTTTGACTGATTTGACAAGACTATTACTCATTTCTTCAAAATGTCTAAGTGTAACAAAAATTTTAATTTTGGGGTACAACAGTCTTAATTGAAATGCTTATACAAAAACTCTAACCAAGAATGCGCCGGCGAACGACGAGCATGTGGTCAAAGGATCCCTACCATCTAATATACTGAAAGCAAACTCAACACCAAGTATGTGCTACCCAATTCCAGAATGGAAATGAGGCAACCATATGGCGGAGCAATTACATGAAATACAATACTGGAAATGGAGCTCAATGCCAAGTATGTGCACTCCTATCCAAGATGAATAGGCGCTATCATATGACGGAGCAACTAAAAAGTAAATACAACAGACTAAGCAAGGATCAGTCTCTTCCACAAAATGTGGGAAATATAATAAAGAGCTTACAAATGTGAATATTGGTTGGTTAGTACTACTAACAGCCTTACAATATAATATATCTCATGCAAGCACGATGGATTATAGTGATAATCAAACTGCTGAAATGTAGAGCTACTCCAGAATGATTAATATGACTAAAACGAACAATCCCAGCCCTATTAATAATTTTACTAAGTCTGATATGACAAATCTGCAGTTAAAATGGTGAAATCGGCAACTCCAGAACTCACATAAATGCTCATATCTCTCTCAATACTCACTCATTTAACTTGAAATCAGTTGCAAAACATTCTAATGATGATGACAATGAAGATGGATCACAAAAACTTCTCACAAAGACCCCTATTTATTTTGCACGACTTCCAAAGCACTTACAAAGTGAAATTGCCTGCAAGCAAGGGCGATTTACTTTAGATAATTCATAGACTTCAAATAAAATTCTGGAAACTTGCACATATGGTCGCCCTACATAGGAAAATAGATTGGAACAGTACCCAGAACAATATTATTTATGTTTCTTGAGTTGTGAGTAAAAACAACCTACAGCCATACAAACCAGCAACTCTAAAATTGACAGAAAATACAATAACTCAACTACGGAATGTGAGAAGAACCAACTACAATGAAAGGAAACCAACTACAACTAAACCTCTCAACTAGTTGCTGTCTTTCAAGCAAGAAGTCGAGCCAAGGCTAGGAGGCATTCATTCCTCGAAGCAATCCCAAAGCCAATCCGGCAGCATAACTTTGCAAATTCATTAGATAAACAAAATGAGGACCCCGAGCTCCAATTTATAACTTCCGAAGAGCTTTCTAGAAGGTGCGCCCTAATCCCAAGCTGCTTTTAGGTTTAAACTTTGACCCAAACACTTTCTTCCCAATGGCGTACTTTCCTTGTGAAATATTAATCACTTCTCTTTTTTAAAATAAAATATAATCTCCTTCAAAAAGGCGTCCATTTTCCCTTTGAGCAATTATAAACTTTAGAAATATTAAAATATTTCCTTCATGAGAAAATACCCCTCAAAGTCCCCTTCTTTAAAACAACTATTAAGTTATAACACTAGGCCAAGGGGTATTTTAAAAATAAAGCATTTTGACTTAAAATAACTTATATCTTCGAAATGAACCCCTTAAGCCAAAAATGAGAATTACCCAATGAACTGCCAAAAGAGGAAAGTTGACTGAATTGATGCCGACTAAACCACTGCTAAAATTAGAATTTACTAAAAATAGTAAATTCCTGAAGATGCTCAAAATGCCAAGAAAAACATACACTGCGAAGCCCTCTGAAAACCCAGAAGGAATCCAGAATCCAAACACCCAAACTCCAACAAGCAAAACCCTGAATCTTCAAGAGAACCCATCAAACAGCCGAAAACCCTAATTCTACCACTGACTAGCCGACAACACACTCGGAATAGGCCACCAATCACTGAAAAGTGAAGAGCTAAAAACGGGGACATTACAAATTACCTCCAAATGAGGCGTCCACCGATGAAGTCCCCCTTTCAGAAAATAATCTCCTCATCAAAGTTGGCATCCCACTTCAAGCATGATTTAAGACCTTTAGAAATATTAAATTACCTCCAAATGAGGCATCCACTGATGAAGTCCCCCTTTCAAAACAACTTTAAGTCATTAGGCTAGGCCAAGGGGTTAACATTAAAACATAATATTAAAATATATCATTATTTAAATCAACTCAACTTATCTCTCCAGAAAATGCATCCAAAGGCCAAAAATCCAAATACCAACTGAACTCGCTGAAGAAGAGAGCCAACTATACTGAAGCCAACAGGACCACTGCCAGAAATAGAATTTACTAAAAATAGTAAATTCATGAAGGTGCTCTGATCACAATGCAAACAATACTACTGCAAAGCTCTCTGAAAACCCAGAAAGAATCTGCAATCCAATCTCCAATCTTCAAGCAACAACCTCCTCAAAAATAGGAAACCCTAATTTCCCCCTCCGAGTAGCCTAAGGGTTTCCAGAATAGGCCAACGGTCAACTGAATCAATCACAATTGAGAAGGGGACATTACACATGCCGTAGCTGGAATAGAGGGCCCTCATATGCTGAGAATCCAAGTGTACATAAAGAAGGAGCAAGTTTCTGTATTTATTGATTCAAGAAGCACCCAAAACGTCATTGGTAAGAGCTGGCTCCATGCTTAGCAAATCAAGTAGAACCAGTCAAGAACTTCCAAATATGATTGCCAATGGAGGTAGGGTTCCGTGTGGAAGCCTTGTACAAATATTAAACTTTCAATGTCAGATTATTAGCTAGTGTCGCCTATGTATGCCATTGGCCCATATGGTGTAGATGTGTCTAGGGTGTTCAATGGTTAAAAAAATTTGTGCACTGTTGCAATTAATCTTCCTTCAATTTGAAGAGAAGGGTAAAGCATACCAATTGAATGGAATATCAGCATCATCAGTCCATGTGGTCAGCTCGTAAAGAATTTAAAAGCTTCTTTGAAAGGGTGCTCATAGGGTAGTTGTCCATCTTTGCAGGATAGGAGATGAAAGGCCATCACAAGGCCCAATGAAGTTGCAACACATATTGGATAAACACGGAAACATTTTATCTGAACCATTCAAGGGAGTCACACCCACTAGGGATCACATACATTTAATGACACTCATATCTAAGAGAACACCCCAAATATTTGGCCATACAGGTAACCCTTATAGAAAAGTAGATTGAAAAACTGGTGCATGAGTTAATTGAGGCTGGAAAATTTGACCAAGTCAGAGTGTGTGCTTTTTCTCCAGTTATATTGGTCTGAAAAAAGAAAAAACAGCACCTAGCAGCTTTGTTTTGATTAGATGGACCTCAACAAAAAAAAATCAAGAACAAATTCTCTTTCCCTATTATTGATAAGTAGCTGGAAGAACTACATGGAGCTACCTATTTTCCCAAATTGAATCTCAGATCAGGGTAGAGTGAAATCTGTATCAGACAGGAAATCCCAAACATTGCTTTTCACAATCGTGATGGTTATTATGAATTCATTTATAATAAGTGGAACTACTCACAACAGAGTATGTTGAATGTGTTGCTACCTTGAAGTGGCTTGTTTGTAGGTTGTACCCCCTCAAAGTGGTTAACATTAATAAAAGCAGCAGCTATTTCATGATTCCTATCTTTCTCAGATTATATGTCCCATAAATTCAAAATATATTGGAGAAGAGTGCAGTAGGCCATGGTCTACTGGCATGGTGGAGCCGAGTTATTCCCATGACAAATACCCAAGTTCAAGACAAGCTGAGGATTCTCCATGTTAAAGCAGTGGTGTCAATGTGAGCCACACCAATTGTGGATGCTCGATTGTGCAAACTCCAAGTAACCTACTGGGTATTCTCTGTTGACACAGAAACACAAAGGCAGTGGCTTCTAAGTCTATAAAGGTTCTAAAATTGATGTTGCATACCCTGTTGTGGATTCCAATTATAGCTGCTCAGTACTACAATTTACCTAGCAGAAGAAAAATATGGTTGAAGAATGCTTTGGTAAGCCACCTTGATCTGTTGAATGGAGAGATTTAAAATATATTGGAGAAGAGTGCAGTAGGCCATGGTCTACTGGCATGGTAGAGCCGAGTTATTCCCATGACAAATACCCAAGTTCAAGACAAGCTGAGGATTCTCCATGTTAAAGCAGTGGTGTCAATGTGAGCCACACCAATTGTGGATGCTCGATTGTGCAAATTCCAAGTAACCTACTGGGTATGCTCTGTTGACACAGAAACACAAAGGCAGTGGCTTCGAAGCCTATAAAGGTTCTAAAATTGATGTTGCATACCCTGTTGTGGATTCCAATTATAGCTGCTCAGTACTACAATTTACCTAGGAGAAGAAAAATATGGTTGAAGAATGCTTTGGTAAGCCACCTTGATCTGTTGAATGGAGAGATTCTTCCTAGAAAATATATGCTACAATTAATGGAATAGTTCCCAGCTCTACTGTTAAAACCTTGACAGTGTAGCAACGTGCCTCTTGCTGAAGGTAGAATGCTAAGGCCCCGTCTCACTCTCCAGTTTGTCATAAGGTTGAAAACTAAGGGTTACAAGGCTTGGCTGTGACCCAAATCATACCCTTACATTATTTAACCTTATGTTAAATTCTAATCAGGCAATGTATAAGCACTTAAATGATGTCTAAAGTCTAATGGTATGAGATCAATTGGTGAAAGTGTCAAGGCCTTCATAACACAGCCCAAGGTTCAAATCCCAGGAAACATACTAGAACGCTGAAATTGGATAAATCACCCGATCCAAGTAAATGGGTGTCCCAACTGACGAGACTGGGTGATGGCACCTAATTCTAAGGATACCGAAATGGGGATAACTTAACAAAACTATATATTAAAAGTACGTTTAAACTGGAAAGTATTCAAAAGAATACAAATGTTGCTTTGGGTTTTTGGGTTGCGGAGGAAATGCTGAGAAAAGGGGATACTGCCGATTGTACAACTTCATAACATGAGAACGGAGTGTACAATTGGTGTAAAATGAGAACTAAGTGCAGTGCTCCTGAGGATACAGTATGAAAAAATGTTATAATGAAAGAGAGTAAAGGACATTTTTATTAAAAGCAACAAGCAGTGTAAATTTGCCAATGAAGTAAACATATGACAGAAAACAGAAAACAGAAAGTGCAGTGTAAAACCTGAATATGTGACACACCAGCAGCTTTTTTTAGTTATCAAACATAGAGAAGTTGTTGTTAGCATTGGGAATTATGCGAAGGAATAAACTTCAAGTGCTATAGACTCGGCTATACTATACAAAACTCTGCCGGCGAATATGTAAGTTTTACATTCAGACAGATTTCTGGCACAAATATTTGTTAAATATTGATGTGGAAATGATTTATTTATAAACAATCCTGGTAGATGGATCGGTTGGACTTTGAGTTTAGAGACAAGTTTGTTAGAAATTTACATTTATTGATATAATTATTATTAATTAAATTATATATAATATTATTTTATTAATTATAATATAAACTATTATAAATGTCTTAAATACATCTAATTTAAAAGTTTTCAAAATCAACATTGATTTTTTTAAATAAAAATTATTTTATTTTATTTAGTTGAGTTATTTTACTTATTGAAAAGTTGTTTTTTACTATGATTGAAATATAGATCATGGATCATGTGATTTTTTATAAACTTAAATTTGACAAATACAATATTGAGAAAATGCCATCTATCCACTTGCAAAAAGAAAATAATTTCTTTTGAATTGTGGATTGATTCAAATGTTAGTTGGCATTAATTTTCCACAATACATAAAGAATGTTATTGTTTTTTAAAATATTTATATGTGCTTTCTTGCATGATTCATATGTTGTATGGCCTTTTATTAAATGAAGCTTAAATTTTTTATATGAAATTAACAAAAATGTTATCAACTAAATCTATTTAATTTTAATTTTAAAATATTTTTTTTTAAATTAATATGAAATTTTTTAAGTCATAAAAATAAAGTTTAAGAAGGGGTGATCCTTATAATGCAGCGGTTGAAACACTTGCTTGGTGATGCTACCACCAAGATTCAAACCCCCACTGGGCCGCTTAGCTCGCAGGCTTTGTGCCTTCACTAGGCTAGTGGGCTCGTGGGTTTGAACAGCTATAGTGTTAGGCACCTTAAAAAGTGTCCATTACCAATCAAAAAATAAATAAAAAATAAAAAATAAAGTTTAAGTACATTTTAAAATATATCTTTTTATGATATTGTTATCAGGATTCAACCGCGTAGTTTTAAGAGTCAAACTCATTGACCCATGTTTCATGAGTAGTGGCTCACAAGAACCCATCTCTCATGATAATGAATGGTCCACTTAGCACTCATTGCATCTAGGTGATGCTCACAGAGGTGAAGCATTGGGCCTTCCCGGGAGGTCACCCATCCCAATTGTACTCCAGCTTAAGCACGCTTAACCATGGAGTTTTCCCCAAGGCCTAGTGCTTCACCTCTATGAGCATCACCTAGATGCAATGAGTGATGAGTGGACCATTCATTAGCATGAGAGATGGGTTCGTGTGAGCTACTACTCATGAAACATGGGTCAATGAGTTTGACTCTTAAAACTACGTAGTTGAGTTCTGATAGCAATATCATAATTTGACATGTTGTGCAAAAATACCTCCTACTTATCAATATATCTTTTTTCCAAGGATATTTTATAATGTAGTATTGAGATTGAAAAGGTAGATATGATATGAGCCCCTCTCAAATTAAGTGCATGAAATTATTATGGAATCAACTTGAGGTGAGGAGAAAAGTTATAATGGCTATGTATATAGCATTGTGTAGGCTAAAGATGTAAGTCATATGATATAATCATGAGAGACCATGTAGTCGGAGAAAAATAGTTGCCCAAATGTGAGGACAAGTAATGATATAATTGAGATAGTAATGTGACAAATGCCATCATCTATGAGTAGGATATGTAGTAGTGTAGAAGATCTAAGCATGTGGATTCTACAATAGAAAAAATGTCATTTAGTGTGCTTATGTAGAAATGACTTAAGAACAATGGTGTAGGATTTTACTATGAAAGTACTATAAAATGAATGTCATGTAAACTAGAAGCATTTTAGAGCAATGTCAAAGCATACCCTTATAAATGAAATTATGTCAGTAATATAATTAGTGTTGTTTAAAATATTCTTGTGCAAAAAAAGTGAATGATCATGTCATAAGAGTACATCATGAAAGTGTGATATATGTTTGTAAGATATGATCATGTAGGAATGACATAATTAACATGTTATATAAAATATGTTCATTTGGAAATGAAAAAACACATAAAATATGTGTGCTATTATGTGATAAAATAAAATATGTGTGATATTATGTGATAACAGATTAAGAGTACCATGTAAGGTATGATAATTATAAAAAGATGGAATGGTCATAAGAATGACATTGTGGAATGGTGGGTGTAATAGCTCAAATGATAAAAAATGGCATGTTGTTGTAAAGTGGATTGTGAGAAATCATGTGGAGGAGAAATCCTAGAGCATGTATCATGTGAATTATATGTGATAGCACTTTAGATGTGCAATGTTAATGGAATCTTTAAGCAGTTTTGCATCCATAACATGGACAATACATAAGAATTTGATCCATATTTTTTTTACAACATATTCTAAACATAACCAATTTGACTAAATTTTATTTAAGCTCAAGATCACAAACCTTAAATTCAAGAGAAAGAAATCATCTATGGATTGTAAAACTCAATTTATTACATTACTAAATTTGACTAAATTGTATTTGAGTACTAACTTATCCTGTACTCAATATGACATAGCATTTATATTTAAATATGTTAAATTTATTATAATACTTAATATGGCAAGTACCAGAGTGACATTCCATACCTAACAAATTTGACTAAATTTTATCCAAGTACTAGATCTTGAATGGACATGGATTCTAAGAACACACTTATTAGTATTCATTGATTTTATTAAGGCACAAGATAACAAACCTTAAATTCAAGGGAAAGAAGTCATTTATTATAAGTATGTTTGAGTTAAGTATTTGCACTTCTTTCACCAAGTAACTTAAGCTCTCATAAGTGTTGATCTCAATATGTATCACAATTAATGAAATCTTTATCCCAAGAGGCATGATAGCCTTTACGTCATAAAATAGTGAGAATGGGGTATGGCTAGTGGTAATATGAGTACTTTTGCAATAAACCCACAAAGCATGAGTTAATTGGGAATGTCAATTTGTTCCATACCTATCCACTATTTTTTATGAATCAATTAATTTATTACTTTTCCTTTGGGAGTTGCTTTGTGAATAAGTAGCTCAAATAGTGAAATAATATTGTCCACAATATAATCACAAATATTTGAGTTTGTAGTTAATTTTCATAGGGTGGTCTCAATCCATTTAATAAAATAATATATCACAATGATAATAATGCATGTCCTTTCAAGGAAGTGAACTATTTTTCTATCTAATCAATTTTCACACAATAAAAGAACAAGGATAAGTAAACAATTAGGATTCTAGGGTCAAACATGAGTACAATTTTTTTCTTTTAACAAATGGAACAATTCTTAAAACTTGCTCTAATGAATATTCTATGTAATAATGTTTGTACAAGCATTTCGACACTTAGATTGTTATAAATGACCTCATGGGCTTCACAAGAGAGCAATGGTTCATTCTCATTGTTGAAGCATTGAGATAAAAATCTATTGTTTCCACATCAATATTGTAACTTGTTATTGCGGAATCTAGCAGCGCTCGTTCCACGGATAACCCCCCTACGAAACTTGTTTGTTTCCTAGGATTCGTGAAGTTCAAGCACGCATAACGAAGTGATTTCCAAGCCACCTCGAAATGTGTTCCTAAGCCTTGAATAGTCAATTCAAGCATTCCCCCATGTTCACCTCGCGAAGACCTTCGAAACGAGATCTTTCGCGAAGTTTCACTGTTCATACTTAGTGAATTGTGAAAAATGCAGTGGCACTGAAAAAGTGCGCTCCTGCCCTGAAGCCAAAATTGGCTAAGTCTGGAAAATGCAAGGGCGCTAAAATTTAGCGCCCCTACATGCAGTGAAATTTCCAAAAAAATGTAATAGCGCTAAATTTTAGTGCCATTACATTTTCCTTCACCACTTAAACTTTTTCATGGTTCTGGCACGTTTCTTCATGTTTTCGCGTTTTTCGTCAATCGTGCCACTTTTCGTGCCTAAATTTATTGCTTGACTTGAGTTAGGTTTTTAATTTTCATTTTCACTTAAGTGAATGAATTCGCCATTTTAGTTGTTTATATTTTATTTTCTTTTCTCTCCTCTTGCTGTGCGAGTTTCTTTCAAACTGCAAATTCACGTTTTGGAGATTTCGCCATTTCTTCAACATTCTTCGCATTTTGCTCTGGTAAGTTTTTCTTTTTTCTTTATTCTTTTTTTCATTTGTATGTGTTCAATGTTAACATACACATTTTTGTTTTCTTTTCTTCCCTTCATTCGCGTTTTTGTTTTTGTTCCTTCTGTTTCTCTTCGCGTCTTTTCCTCCATTCGCGTTTTTCTTAACCTCACTCATTGTTTTGAATGCATTTTTCTTTCCTCCATTTCCATTTTCTTACCCTACGCATTCTTTTCCTTTCTAACCCCACGCATTCTCTCCTTGACTCTTCCTCTGCGTTTTACCTTCGCGTGTTCCATTCTCCGCCTTGCTTTCCTTCCAACGCTAGTGATTATCAATCACGTTGTTCACATCGCCTTCTCCATTTGCTTTGTTACAAACTTTGAAAAGATCTATCACTTGGAAAGAAAGAAGTTTAGCTTTTGAATGCAAAAATGATAATGGTGCGAATTGCAACCCTATCCAAAGACAAACCAAATTATCCTCAAAGCTTTCATGTTACAAATTGCATGTTGACAAGCACGAGCGCCCTCGCCATTCATTCCTACATCTACATTTCAAAATTGTCAAGAAAATGCTAAAGCGCTGAATTTTAGCGCTGTGACATCTTGAAAATGTCAAAAAAATTCTAACACTGCAAAATGTAAGGGCGCTAAAATTTAGCGCCCTTGCATCAAAAGTCATTTTTCTGAGATGTAAGGGCGCTGAATTTTAGCGCCCTTACACTTTTTCTGAGCTTTCTCCAATTCTTCCCAGATAAGCTTCATTTTTTACTAGTGCACTCCTGAGCCTCTTTTTTTCACCTTTGTGCATCGTTTTGCGTGCCTCACCATCCGCTCCATGCTTTCCCATCCTCGTGCTCATTTTGCGCTTTCCCATGTTTCCTAACAATTGATGTTTGTTCTAGCTAAACAGATTGCAGTCTATTTTCAAAGATCGTCAAGTCAAGATTGATCAGAGTTCCAGTTCTTTTTGATGACTGCTACTAAGCCTCCTTCTTCTTCAAAAGCAAAAGGCAAGATGAAATACAAATATCAAGGCATCTATCCGCCGACTATGGTGCTTTCCAAAGTCGAAGAAATAAAAGATACAGAAGTTGGTCATCAAGACTTGGTTGACTTCACAAAGTTAACTGAGACAAAGCCTCTTCCTGATTCAATGAGAGCGATCGTACACAGCAACCTCCACTTGGTGGCGATGTTCCCTACAGCTGCGCACAATACCGAGTTTGTTCTTCAAGTTGCGTCTCATTACATCAGAGAAAGCAGAAGTGTGATCGACTCTTCCGGGCACGAGATTCTGAGACTCGACCCCATTTCTTTGACATTGTCTTCAAGGTCCCTCATATGGAGAAATATATTGACATCTCTATATCAAAAGCACAGGAGATCTTCGATGCTGATCCCAATAAGGCTAAACAATTGATAAACACTCAATGGCTCAAGAAGCCTAGATCATCTATTTCTAGATGGCCGAAAGGACTCCTAAGAAGTGACATCAAAGATGACGTCAAGGATATGATCACGTTTCTAAGCAGAGTAAAGGGCTTGCCGGAATCATCCACTTTTCACGATTGGATGTATGAATACATCAGGATCATAAGAAGGCAGAAGGTGCATATTAATTGGGGCAAACAAATCAGTGATGAGATACACGAGTAGTTGATCAATGCTCCTTCTACATTGAAGTTCTACATGACTTCTTACCTGGTGTACGCAACAACTGTGATGAGACAATTCCCAGGTCTATCTACAAAAGGGAATCAGATGATGGTGCCTGTGTACAGATATTTCTATCAATTGGAGCTAAAGGAGAGCTTTCATCATTTCAGACGGGTCACTGATGCTTTCTTTGTGCCTTTACTCTTCAATTTTGATCCAGCTTTGGAAAGAAGAAGAGTATCTGATGAGGCTTATAAGGTGGTAAGTAAAGTTGGATGCATTTTTCTCCAATTCCCAACGTTTACTTACTTAAGAGTAGGCTGCTACACTGGTTGTCCCTACATGCTACCATGTTATCCTTCGGATAAGTGGGTTCTCATGGAAACATGCAGACAGTTGATGTCAGTATAGAAAGAACGAAGAAGCAACCACAAGCGTGGGTTCAATTTCTCGCTGACCATCGGCCGATATACTATCCAAACTGCACAAAAAGCTAAGTCTGTATATGCTGAAATGCAGATCATGACCATCAAAACCTACAGGTATAGGTTTAATTTCGACTACCGAGATGTCAGGAAAAAGTTGCAAAAGGGACACCAACACAGGTACCATTTTGAAGACATCTGGGCAAATTGCAGAGATGAAGAAGCCATTCATAAAATGGACTATTGCAAGTTGACTGTTCAACAAATCAAAGATCTTGGTATCGCTGACCTACCAGAGGATTTTGAAGATCCAGGTGATATCATGAATGTTGTTTATGATGAGCAAGGCATTGCTAAAAGGTCATTACCTGCAATACAATGGTCTAGGAAAGAGGTTACCAGCATGAGAGAAAGGTTGAGGCCAATCCTAGCCAACACAGAAGAATGGTTACATAAACATGGTTATGCAATGAAAAGTTTCAGAACGGACTCAGAAGGAGAGGAATCTGAAGCAGAAGCTCGCCAACACCAAGAACTCCATGACAAAAACAAATCAGCGGTCGTTCCCACTTCTTCGCGAAGAGGTACTAGGATCAAGTTCACTATTGGTAAGAATGATACCCAGGCTGTCCAAGAGACAGAAATCACGGAATCTCATCCATCTCGCTCTAAGGGTAAAAATCTTATTCTGGAGGAGATAGATTTCGATGAAGAAGAAACTTCAAGCGACCAATCCGCTAAAGATGAAGATTCAGCAGAAGCAGACTCCAATGCTGAAGAGGTTTCTGAAAGCGGGCAAGAGTCTGATGAAGATTCTGAAGAAGGATCTGAAGGTGACTTTGAAGGTGAACCAGAATCGGAGAGACAAGAGGGTGATCAACAGGAACCCGGGCATGATTAAGAAATAACTACTTCTCCTCCTGAGAATGTAATTGAGGAAATTCACAGAACATCATCGCTCGTGACTTCAAACGTTCCTCATACCCCTCCAGATTCAAGAACTCCTCCACCTCCTGTTCCCTCGTCACCTATTCCTACCACATGCATTCCTGCAGCCGAGATATCCCCTATCCCTACAGCATCAACCCAGCTTGATACTTCTTCAGTGACAAGCATCCATACGGTTGATATACTGTCAAGCCCCCCATCGTCCATTCCTAGCTTGTCTTCGCCAACGTATGATATCACTTCTGAAAATGAATTCAATCGTTTCATGAATGAGTCAATGCGTGATTAGCTCAATGTGTCAACTACAGGAGCAACGATGACAAATACTTCTCCAATTGTCACGATACCAATGGTGAGTTTAAATGTGACAATAACTTCAGAAGTGGCAATGGCGACTGAATTGACAGTAAATCCAGAAGTTCACACTTCTTTTCTTCCTCCTTGGCTAATATCTCAAGTGTCGAAGCGCAAAAAGCAAATGATTTCTCCAGAGGAGCTCGACCTCGAAGAGATAGTTCTTCCAAAAGCCAAAGGGAAGAAAAAGGCAAAGGTATACTCGAGGTTGAATGTTGATAAGTCTGGCCACAAGTATGCCGAAATTGGCATACCACCAAATGAAGAAGGTGATGTCAATATGGAGGACTACACAGTAACAAAGGTCCAGCTTGGCAAGGTTACCAATGAAAGTGCAAAAGCCGATGCGCAAGTCACTTTGGATATCTTGGCAGGAAGGCTGGATAAAGTTGAGCAAGCTCATAACATGTACAAACAGAGGGAAAAGCATTATGCCACTGTTGTAAAGAGACTTTCCGGTTCTCCAAGTAATGCGCAACCGCTGACAATAGTAAATATTGAAGACCCAGCTGTCAAGAAAGCTGAGAAATTTGCCTCCAAAGGCAGGGTGTTATATGATTTTGTTGAAAAGATCATTGAACATAGATCTCAAATAATTTTGGCTGCGGATGAGAAAACTACCATGTTGGCCAAGCTCACCACAGAGCTTGATAAAGAAAAGAGTGTACTTTCCCAGGAGCGCAGAGACATGGAAAAATGCCTGTTGACATGGTCAGAAATGAAACAGGTAAAGCTCAGCAAATTGGTGGAGGTTGGGTAATTCCTGACAAAGAAAAGTTCGTAGAGGTAAGAGAATCACTGAAACACATAATTCAAGTGGTTCAATCTCTCATAGAAGATCTTCACCAAGTACAGGAAGATGTCGACGGGCATCGTACCATTCTTGAAAAAGGTATCAAAGAGTTTCCTGGTCAACTACTTGAGGAAAATCATATCTTCCTGCCGGCCACAGAAATATCCCAGATCTTCAAGGAAGCCATCATGAATTTGATTGACAGTTCAGACTTCTTAGAAGCTTCGCTAAACATCATTTGTGATACAAGGCTCACATTGGACAACCTAAAGACTCATCTTGACAGGTGCAAAAAGGTTCACTCATCTGCCATGAGATCGATCACGAGAATTCACACCATTGTGGATTACACCGTTGGTCCATATGAGAAGTTCATGCAGGAGACTAGGAGGAAATTTGAAGACTTCCGCGCCCAATGCAAAGAAACGTGAAGCAACCCCCTATTCTCCAGTGTTAGACATTTCCGGTGCATCCCTTTATGCATCTTGTAAATATTTCTCGACATTTTTGAATGTCATTTTGTAAATTGTAACTACACCAAGTCCAAAGATGTAATATTTTCAAAACAAATTACACTTTGACTTTGGTCAAAGTTAGGTGAGATCTCCTAAAATCGCTCACCTAACTTTCCCTGATTTTCTCAATCTCTTTCCTTCTTTTGCTCATCCCTCTTTCTATATAATGTGAGAGATTTTCATTGTAAAAGGATCCTTTAGTGTTTTGCAACGAAGTGTTGCCCTTTTTGAAGCAAATTTGTGAAACTTTGCATTCATGCTTTGTGAATGAGATTCGATTAATAAAGAAAAGGATTGCAAGCCAAACTTTGTGTTGGATTTGATACTTTTGTGAGTTGATCTTATTTGGTAGTGATTAGTTTGAAGAATCTGAAGGACTCTAAGTAGTTTATGTAAACTTTGTGTTACATCTATTATTTGGATTGCATTTGTATTTCTGTTTATCATTTGGTTGAATGATCTACAAGACTTTGTGCTTGTAATCATTCATGCTCTTGCATGTTTTGGTTGAATGATCTACAAGACTTTGTGCTTGTAATTATTCATACTCTTGGATACTTTTGTCGAAGGATCTACAAGACTTTGTGCTTGTAATCATTCGTGCTATTTAATACTTCTGTTGGATGATCTACAAGACTTTGTGCTTGTAATCGTTCATGCTGATTCGAGGAATTGTTGCGTCTAAGAAGACTTTGTGCTTCTAACATAACAAACGATACATCTACAGAGATCCAACATTGAAAAAGCTACGGAACGACTTTGTGCCTTTGTGAGCTTTCCCTTTTTACTTTATTTGTTTGTTACTAATCACTTCTGGTATCTCTACGCTTCGCTTTGACGAGATAGAGATATTGGTATTACTGCTAGTTGTTAGTTTAAGGTTATTAAGAATTGTAAACTTCCAACGGTGAAGCATTGTAAACATCTTCTCTGAAAAAAGAGAGAAGGATGAATGTAACACACCCCCCACTCCGTGAGTTTCGTGTACATTTTGTAATTATTTGTTTGATTTACTATCGCTTCTGTTAGTAGTAAGAAGAGCGCCTCCCCTTTCTGAGAGGAGAGATTCACATCTCACATAGCTGTGGCTGAAGTCCAAGTTGTGTAATCTATCGAAAAGCTGATTACATAATTTTCACCCAACATAACTAATAATAACTTAATATTTTAAGTTTTTAACTCCCCATTTTGGTTGTACATACATCAATATTTACATCACAAATGGTAGGGGTTTCGAGTTTATGAATAATAAATGTGAAATGTGTGTTATTTAAATACATCTTCATTCAAGATGTAGTGCTTGCCATAACATAATTTATATTTTTATAATCTGCATAAGGCATTATGTCAATGGATTGTAATCACAAAAAAAATGTTGCAAACACTTAATAATATTTTATAATAATAAACCATTTTGTGGGTTCACACCTCCAAAAAGTCTCTAAGAACATATTGCAATCTAATCATATAATTTAACTAAGAGTTAAAATACCCATAATCCGACTACTGATAACCCTATTGAAGCTATATGATTAAGGGGTGCATCAAATATGAGATAAACATGTTCATTCCAAATTTAATATCACAAGCATTGATTATGTCAAGTCAAGTAGAAGAAAAGTTTGTGGCCAATAAAAGGCAAGCTTTGGTAAAATAAGAGATAAAAGCTCTCCTACACAATATTCATTGACCTACTTAGCTCACTCCATAACAAACTGAAGAGAAGATAACCAAAAGAGTTATCTTTTAACTATGATGATAAATACAATTATGAATATAATTGTACTCAAAAAATTGTTCTATATTGAAGGGTTGAATGAGGAAGAAGAGGAGGAACCAGTATTAAAGGGTGGCAATTAGGTAGACAAGGAATCAAGTGATGCTCAACAAAGCATCTCTTTTCATGCACTTGCTAGAGTTAGCACCACACACTCTCAAGGTGGTGGGTTTCCTAAGAAAAAAGAGGGTAAAAAATATTGAAAGATTTGAAAGCATTCACAACTTCATTAACAAGAAGTTAGCTACTCATCTTAATTGGTTTATATATCCTACTCCAAAATTTTAGGTCCAAATTACAAATGGGGATGTTGTCATATGTTCAAGAAAATGTTGTAGCATTAAATTGACAATGGAAGGGTATTGACTTGACTGCCCAATGTTTAATATTCCCATGGGTTTAGAAAATATGGTGTTGGGAATAGAGTGACTCAATACATTAAAATTAACTAAGATGTACTTCCAACAACTATTCATGAGATATCACTAATAAGGTGGGATGGACAAATTAAGAGGGTTGCAAACAAACTCTCCACTAATTTTAAGCTCCCATCTAATGTAAAAAATTTCTTAACAAAGGGGCTAATAGATTTTGTGGCCCAATTGTCTTTATTAACACCATATCAATAAAATGTTCCTAATCAAATCTACAAACAATTGTAAGCATTGATTATACTTGGAAAAGCCATCAAAGACATATGCCTCATTTTCTCTTCCAAATAGAATTCACTAATATAATTTAATATACATTCCAAAATGAAAATGAAAATAAAATAAAATAAAATTATTTCTTCCAAAAATTAAAATAAAATAATTTGTTAACATTTTAAAACAAATTTAAAATATTTGAAAACTTTTCGATGGGAGCAGCGACGAGGGTAGTGGCATCGGCAAAAGGAGACGGATTCAAATCCACAAATGATGCAAACTTAGGTTATAATGATAAGGGTGACCTAGATGGTGTGGTTGGCAGAGTCTTTGGTGCTCCCGTTGGATGTTCTCTGGTGGGTGTTTGTTTTGTGGAGGTTGCGACCATTGCTTGGCTTTGTGGTGGCTTTTCTTGCCTAGGAAGTTGTTGCCTTGTGGGGAGGTTGCATTGGTCTAGCTTTCTTTTGTTGGGCTTTGGTTTTTTTGAGATGGATGGTGGTGTGGTTTTTGAACCTGATGGTGTTTGGCATCTGGTGTCCCTGTCTTTCTTCTAGCTGCCTTCTTGGCAATGGGTGTGCTTAGGTTTTGCTAAGGATTTCTGGCTGCAGAATGGGATTTTTCTATTCCTATTCGGCGTAATAGGAAGGCTTGGTGGTTTTTCTTGTTGGTTTGTTCTGCTTCTGGCTTCTTCTTGGTTTCCCTTCGCATCTGCCTGTTGTTTGTTGGGTGCCTTTTTTTTGGGGGTTTTTGGTCTTGGAGTGTTTTGGGTTCTTTTTGTCCCCTCTGTGGAGTGGTGGTGTTTCCCTCTGGGTGGTTGTTGGGAGTTTTGGCTCATCTCTGGCTCTAACCAATGTGTTGGGGTTGCTTGGTGTTCTTTCCTATTGGCCCTTCTCTTGCTTCTCATCCCATTTGGGAACCCCTATTCCTCTTGGGGGTTTGGGTGTTCTCATTCATTCTAAGATTGAGACTCTACCTTTGGTGGTCTTTTGGCTTGTGGTTCTTTCTGCTGCTATGCTCTCTATGGCCTTGTACTCTCTAGTTGTATTTTTGTTGAGGCCTTGTTCTCTCTGGTTGAATGCCTTTGGACCTTCTTTGCTAAGGATGTTGCTTTTCCTCTTTCCCCCCAGATGGCTAATGTTGGGGTTTATGGTCTTCTCTTGGGTTGAGTTGCTTCATGTCTGTATATTGTTGGCTTAGTTGTTTTGGCCTTTTGTGAAGGATCAAAAGTGGGTGAGTGATTGGCTTGTTGCTGGGATTTTTTCTATGGAAACCCAAATGAGTTCTTATGTGAATGTTGTTAAGGTGGACCTATGTTATTTACTTGAGACTCTTCTCCTTGTTCATAGTTTATTTTTGGTGCAGTGTTTATCAAAGGATGCTATGGGTGCGTGTTTGGATACTATGTTAGTTTTTTCCTTTGGTCCTATGGAGGTGGACCTCCCTCAACTGTTCTTATTGAGGTGGGAAAATCTCCTATGGAGGTGGAGGTGGAGGGTGCTAGTGAGTTCTAGATGTGGTGGTCTTACTACTTATAGCATCTTCTACAATAGAGGGGAGCTTATTCCTATAGAGGTGGTTTTGGAGTTGGTTTCCTGTGACCAGAGTGCTTTGAAGGAGTTGTTGATGGAGTTGTCCATGGATGATTTGGTTTCTTTGGCTTTTCATGTTTTGTTGCAGGTTGGGTGGTTTTCTAAGTTTCTCTCATTGTTCCAGCAGGTTGAGTTGATTAGGGATTTGATGGTGTCCTACACCTTCGATCTGGTTATCTTTATTGGCTCTATGGTGTCTTCCATGAGCGATAGGTTTTTTGATGCCTAGCAGATGCAGGTAGTTTCTTTGTATCTCTAAGGGTTTCTGATCCCAGTTAAAATCGGGTTGTAAAAGGGGTTTCAGGCCCTTACTTGTATGTTTGGTGTAGCATGTGTAGTCATGTTTTTCCTTTAGAGGTTGTTGTGGTGTTGTTGTTGGTTTATGATTTAATCTTTGTGCAACTTGCTTTTCCTTGTACTGGGTTTCAGGCCCCATCAAAGCCACTTTTACCTCTAATCAAAAACATTTTTAAACAAATATTTTCAAAATATTATTTTACTATACTTTTCAAAATAAAAATAAATTATAAAGTAAAATAAAATTACTCTTAATAAAGATAAAAGTAAGATAACTCTAAAATGAAAAATATAAAAGAAAATTAATTAATTTTAAATGAAATAATACTCAACTCAAGACAAACTATAAATTCTCATGTTCAATGATAAAAAAAATACTTTATAGTAAATAAAATTATCTATAACACTTTTGTAAAAAAAAAAATCTTCATAAAAAATGTAAAAAAAGAGTTAAGAGATAATGACGTTCAAACTAATTATTATAATTATTGATTATTAATTATTATATTATTATATTTTATATTTTTATATAATATATAAATATAATACAAAATATAATTAATATATTACATGGGGCGAAGGGCTTAGCTTGACTAGTTAAACCATCATCTTTCAAGCAAGAGGTCACAAGATCTAGTCTAGTCTCCTCTCTATCCTTTGAAAGGTCGTGGCACTACCAAATTTTATATATTATTTTTATATTTTTGTATAATACAAAATAATATAATTATACTAATTATTATTATGTATTATATTTTTTAACAAAGCTATTAAATACACATATAAAATTGATATAGAGAGGTAGAGAGATAAAGAGATAAAGATGAATAGATAGAGAGATAATGAGGGTGATTGATATATCTCTCCCTATCACTCTCTATCTCTCTATATCTCCCACTATCTATGTCACTCCCTCTTCCCCTCTTTATCTATTGAGCTATCTCTCCCTCTCCCCCCCTCTCTCTCTCATTCACTCCATCTCTCCCTCTATCTCTCCTACTCTATATCTCTATTTCTCTCTTTATCTCCCTCTCACTCCTCTCTCTATCTCTTTCTATCCATATCTTTCTCTACCTCTATCACTATTTCTCTATCTCTTTCATTATCCCCCTCTATCTCTCTATATCACCCCCTTTCTATGTCTATCTCTCTCCCTCTATATATTGAGCTATCTCTCCCTCTCTACATATCATTCTCCCTCTTTCCCCCTCTTCTTTCTCTCCCTCTTATACTATCTCTCTCCCCCTCTCCCCCTCTTCTCTCTCTTCCTCTTCAACCTATCTCTCTCCCTCTCTCCCCCTCTTCTCTATCTCTCCTCTACCTATCTCTCCCTTTCTCTCCCTCCCTCTCTCTATCTCTTCCCATCTCTCCCTCCTTCACTCCTTCCCTATTCGCCCTATCTATCTCTTTATCTCTACCTCTCTCTCCATTTCTCTTTCCATATATCTCTATCTCTCTTTCTCTTCCCATATATCTCTATCCCCCTACTTCTTTCTCCCTTTCAATATCTCCCCCTATTTCTCTCTCTCTCTCTCCATATCTATTTACCTATCTCTAATTCTCTTTGTTTGTCTATCTCTTTGTCTCTCTCTCTCCCTCTCCTCCCCTCTCTATATCTCCTTGTATCCATATCTCTCTATCACTTTATCTCACCATCTATATCTCTCTCTATCTCATCCTCTCTATCTCCCTATCTCTCTTTGTATTTATCTATCCCTCTATCTACATCTCTCTATATTTTTCTCCCTCTTCCTCTCTTTCTATATCTTCATCTCTACCTCTATTTTCCTCTCTCCTTTATCTCTAGACATGTCTCCCTCTCTCTATCCATCCATTTATCTCCCTCTTCCTCTCTATATCTTCATCTCTACCTCTATTTTCCTCTCCCCCCCTTTATCTCTAGACATGTCTCCCTCTCTCTATCCATCCATTTATCTCCCTCTTTATCCCTCTCTATATATTTATCTCTTCCATCTTTGTATGTCCCTCTCTTCTCTCTATTTATCTCTCCCCCCTCTCCTCTCCATATCCCTCCGTATCCTTCTCCATCTCCATCTCCATCTCCATCTCTATCTCCTTACCCCCCCCTCTCTCTCTGTCTCTCTGTCTCTCTTTGTCTCTCTCTGTCTCTCTCATTCTCCCCCCCCTCTATCTCTCCCTTTTTCTATCCCTACCTCTCCCTCTCTCTCTCTCCCTCTCTCCTTATTGCAAACATAACATGAGCCTGTTGGTAATGGAGCCTAATTATCTTCTTGATTTAGATGTTTTATTTCAATCATGTTTAGATCCTTGTAAGTGGATGCATAATTGTTTTGAAGTTATCACTTCTCCATTGAGACCTTTGTTGCACAAACAAAATTCATTTGCTAAATGGCCTACCAAATGACCTCATAAAATGTAAAAAAAGAGTTAAGAGATAATGATGTTCAAACTTTAATAATAAATTTACAATTTATATTATTGAAAATTTGTAATTACTTATTAACATATTCAAATTATCTAAAATCAACTTTTTATATCAAATAAAAAGATATGGTTATATTTAAAGGTTAAAAATGATTTAACACTTCATACCAAGATCTTTGCATTATTAGATTTTTAGGTCATTTCTTTAAGTAGATTGAACATTTTTTATATTAAATGAGGTATAAAAATACAAAAGAATGAACTTCTATAGATATGTGAACTTGAAACATCTTTTTTTAAAATATGTTAATATGACATTATATTTGATGATGTGTACCTGAAGATTTAATTCATTATGCCAAGATCTGTACATTATCAGATTTTTAGATCATCTCTTTAAGTGGATTGAACATTTTTTATATTAAATGAGTTATAAATATACAAAAGAATGAATTTCTATAGATATGTGAACTTAAAACATCTTTATTTTTTCACTTTATTTTAAAAGACCTAAAATTAATGTGGTTGGTTACTATATCCTTTTCCTTATTCAACACTATCACTTTGTTTTAGAAGACATACAATCAATGTGCTTAATTAATGTATCCTCCCCCTTATTTTGATTTATTATTTTTATTATTACATATTTATATTTTCTTTAGAAACATATTTATACTTTTTTTGATTTATTGTTTCTTATTCAATTCTAATAAAAGGCAGCTCATATCTAATGATATTAAGTTTTCACAATATATTGTTGTTCAGGAATGTTTTCTTGCATCAAGATTTAAAGTTTTTCTTCTCCTCTTGCTCTCCCATTGGATCACAGAGTATGATCCAAAATATTGATGCAAAAAAAATTCAACACAATCGAATTCAAAAACAATATTGAAAAATTGTTATCTATTTCCTCTTCCCAATCAAATTAGTCAATTTCATTCTACCCATTATTTTTATAAAAATAGTGAATGATCATATCATAAGATTACATCATGAAAGTGTGATATATGTTTGTAAGATATGATCATGTAGGAATGACATAATTAACATGTTATATAAAATATGTTGATTCGGAAATTAAAAAACACATATTTTAGGAATAGATATCATCATTATGGGATCATAAAATATGTGTGCTATTATGTGATAACAAATTAAGAGTACCATGTAAGGTATGATAATTATAAAAGATGGAATGGTCATAAGAATGACATTGTGGAATGTTGGGTGTACTATCTCAAATGATAAAAATAGCATGTTGTTGTAAAGTAGATTGTGAGAAATCATGAGGAGAAATTCTAGAGCATGTATCATGTGAATTACATGTGATAGCAATGTTAATGGAATCTTTAAGCAGTTTTTTATCCATAACATGGACAATACATAAGAATTTGATCCATATTTTTTTTATAACATATTATAAACCTAACTAATTTGACTAAATTTTATTTAAGCTCAAGAAAGAAATCATCTATGAATTGTAAAACTCAATTTATTACATTACAAAATTTGACTAAATTGTATTTGAGTATTAACTTATCTTGTACTCAATATGACATAGCATTTATATTTATATATGTTGAATTTATTATAATGCTTAATATGGCAAGTACCAGAGTGACATTCCATACTTAACAAATTTGACTAAATTTTGTCCAAGTACTAGACCTTGAATGGACATGGATTCTAAGAGCACAATTTACATTAGTACATTGATTTCATCAATCATTAGTACAAGATAACAAACCTTAAATTCAAGGGAAATAAGTCATTTATTATAAGTATGTAAGTATTTGCACATCTTTCACCAAGTAACTTAAGCTCTCTTAAGTGTTGATCTCAATATATATCATGATTAATGAAATCTCTATCCCAAGAGGCATGATAGCCTCCACGTCATAAAGTAGTGAGAATGGGGTATGGCTAGTGGTAATATGAGTACTTTGCAATAAACCCACAAAGCATGAGTTAATTGGGAATGTCAATTTGTTTCATACCTATCCACTATTTTTTATGATTCAATTAATTTATTATTTTTTCTTTGGGAGTTGCTTTGTGAATAAGTAGCTCAAATAGTGAAATAATAGTGTCCACAATATAATCACAAATATTTGAGTTTGTAGTTAATTTCCATAAGTGGTCTCAATCCATTTAATAAAATAATAGATCACAACAATAATAATGCATGTCCTTTCAAGGAAGTGAACTATTTTTCTATCAAATCAACTTTCACACAATGAAAGAACAAGGATAAGTAAACAATTAGGATTCTAGGATCAAACATGAGTACAATTGTTTTTCTTTTAACAAATGGAACAATTCTTAAAACTTGCTCTAATGAATATTCTATGTAATAATATTTATACAAGCATTTTGACACTTAAATGATTGTTATAAATGACCTTATGGGCTTCACAAGAGAGCAATGGTTCATTCTCATTGTTGAAGCATTGAGATAACAATCTATTGTTTCCACATCAAATATTGTAACTAATAATAACTTAATATTTTAACTCTCCATTGTGGTTGTACATACATCAACCTTTACATCTCAAATGGTAGGGGTTTTGAGTTTATGAATAATAAATGTAAAATGTGCGATATTTGAATACATCTCCATTCAAGATATAGTGCTTGCCATAACATAATTTGTATTTTTATTATCTGTATAAGGCACTATGTCAATGGACTATAATCACAAAAAAAAAATCCAAACACTTAATAATATTTGATAATAATAAACCATTTTGTGGGTTCAAACCTCCAAACAATCTCTAAGAACACATTCCAATCTAATCATATAATTTAGCTAAGAGTTAAAATACCCACAAGCCAACTACTCATAACCCTATTGAAGCTATATGATTAAGGGGTGCATCAAATATGAGATGAACTTGTTCCTTCCAAATTTAATATCACAAGCAATGATTATGGCAAGTCAAGTAGAAGAAAAAGTTTGTGGCCAATAAAAGGCAAGCTTTGGTAAAATAAGAGATAAAAGCTCTCCTACACAATCTTCATCGACCTACTTAGCTCACTCCATAACAAATTGAAGAGAAGACACCAAAAGGGCTATGCTTTAATTATGATGACAAATGCAATTATAAATATAATTGTACTAAAAAAATTGTTCTATATTGAAGGGTTGAATGAGGAAGAAGAGGATTGCCGGTATTGGCATGGTGTGATGTTTATAGGTGGCATTGTTGTTCTTGCCACCAAGGTTCAAACCCCGTTGGGGTGGTATTGTTGAATGGTTGTATCCGGTTCATAGCTCTGGTCAAAAACGTTTACCCCTTGAATAAAAATATGAGGAAGAAAAGGAGGAACCAATAGTAAAGGGTGGCAATTAGGTAGACAAGGAATCAAGTGATGCTCAACCGATCATTTCTTGTCATGCACTTGCTAGAGTTAGCACCACACAAACTCTCAAGGTGGTGGATTTCCTTAAAAAAGAGGGTAAAAAATTAATAACATTCGATTTTCACAATCCATGATAGTAATGAGTAAGATTTTTGGATAAACTATGTACCATGCACTTGCTAGAGTTAGCACCACACAAACTCTCAAGGTGGTGGGTTTCCTTAAAAAAGAGTGTAAAAAATTAATAACATTCGATTTTCACAATCCATGATAGTAATGAGTAAGATTTTTGGATAAACTATGTACCAATTTTTTTCATCAACATTTTGGATCATACTCCATGATCCATCATCCGGATGAAAAGCAGAATGATAGGGTAAAAAATATTGATAGATTTGAAAGCACTTACAACTTCAGTAACAAGAAGTTAGCTAATCATCTTAATTGGTTTATATATCCTACTCCAAAATTTTAGGTCCAAATTACAAATGGGGATTTTGCCATATGTTCAAGAAAATGTTTTAGCATTAAATTGGCAATGGAGGAGTATTGACTTGACTGCCCAATGTTTAATATTCCCATGGGTATAGCAAATATGATGTTGTGAATAGAGTGGCTCAATACATTAAAATCAACTAAGATGTACTTCCAACAACTATTCATGAGATATCACTAATAAGGTGGGATGGATAGATTAAGAGGGTTGCAAGCAAACTCTCCACAAATGGTAAGCTCTCATCAAATGTAAAAATAAATTAAAAAAATAACAAAGGGGCTAATAGATTTTGTGGTCCAATTGTCTTTATAAACAACATATCAATAAAATGTTCCCAATCAAATCTACAAACAATTGTAGGCATTGATTATACTTGGCAAAGCCATCAAAGACATGTGCCTCATTTTCTCTTCCAAATGAAATTCACTAATATAATTTATTATACCTTCCAAAATAAAAATAAAATAAAATAATTTGTAAACATTTTTAAACAAATGCTTTCAAAATATTATTTTATTATATTTTTCAAAATAAAAATAAAATAAAACAATTAGGAAAGAATAATAGCTTTTCTAATTTAAAATGTTAATATAAAACATAACTAGCGATTGCACCTTGTTCTGCAATGGGTACGCCAAATAGGTGTGACAAGGAGGATACATTTACTTGAAAGTTTCTAAAGCCTTTTCAACAAATCTATTTTTTACATATCTTGTAATCATTACCCCTCTCTCATTTCCAATAAGACTTATCCAGAGAAGTTGGAGTATTCATAATAAATCATGTGTTTCTCATACCAACCGGAGTGTTGTATTCATAATACATTTTATGTTTCTCAAACCAATTAGACGATATTGGAGTGTTGTATTCATAATAAATTATGTGTTTCTCAAACCAAGTAGACCTTCCTACAAATCGGTTTGAATGGGAAAGATTTTACCAACAAGTAGCCAACTATTCATTATTGGTATCTTCAAAAATTTAGCTTTACCTCGTTGTGGACGGCCACAACAATCTACTTCTTGAGCAAAACATATGTTTGAGACCTAAACAAGAAGCTTAACCTTGCTTGCGCTTGAGCTTGGGACCGGTATTGCTCTTCGCTTTGGCGTTGCCCTTTCTATTGATCCACCAGACTCACCTCCTCAATTTCTGGCCGAACTTTAAGCAAGCTACTAGAACCCTTGGATTTGAGGTATACCCTTTCCGTGACTCCAATACATTGAAGCCTTGTTGAAAGCGCAAAATGGATTCAAGATGCCATTAACGCCTGCATTTTGCATAGAGATGAATGGTTTCTCATTTTCCCTACCGTCTCTAATAACTGTCGGTATTTAATATCTTTGTTTAAAGGTTTGCAAAACTCTTGCCGATAGAACTCAACCGACTCATGCCTAATATGTTGTCTCGAGCTCAAGAATCAAGTACGCCCTTAAACCTCGATATATCTACTCTGAATAGATTGAAGCAATAGTTGTAGGAAGATTGGTTTTGGTCAGCATCATTTAAATAAATCCCAACAGCAAAACGTGTTTTCTGAGTGCACTAGGATGCCCGATTTAACTTATTTACTTTCTCTGCGATGTCCATGTACTTTCTCTGTCTATTTCACGAGTTATGTTTGCAACTTCGCTAAGCTCACATTAATCAGAAACAAGTGTTCGCATTCTCTTTCTTTTCAGATGTTATGTTTACTTTCTCTGAAACTTCGCAAAGCTCACGTTAATGAGAAACAAGCGTTGGCATTTTCCACTGTAAATGGATTCGTGTGATGGCTGGAGAGGCGTCGATCGGCGGAAACAATAAAAGATTGTGTTGGTACCTTATTGATGACGCCTCAAATATCCTGTAGAGTGCGTTGTGGTTGAGGGCAAATATCTTGCAATTTAAATGCAATGCTTTTTCAACAAAAGATAATCTACGGTTCACTACATTTCAATCATTGGTCAGGTGCTATGGAGAAGGGTCAACCAAAAGTTAAGTTGCTCTCTTTCAAATTGGATAGTCTTTAATATTAATTATAAAATAAAATAAAATTACTCTTAATAAAAGATAAAAGTTAAATAACTGAAAATTCAAATCTAAGATAAAAGTTAGATAACTCAAAATTCAAACCAAACTATAAATTCTTATGTTCAATAATAAAAAATAATTTATAATAAATAAAATTATCTATAACACTTTTGTTTAAAAAAATCTTCATAAAAAATGTGAAAAAAAGGTTAAAGAGTTAAGGGAGAGGGGCCTATACTGGGCCACCCTAACTTCACCATTAGACCCCTACCAACTAGGACCCCTTTCCCTTGATGATCAAACTTTAATAACAAATATACAATCTATATTATTGAAAAATTGTAATTACTTATTAACATATTCAAATTATCTAAAATCAACTTTTTATATCAAATAAAAAGATATAGTTATATTTAAAAGTTAAAAATGATTTAACACTTCATACCAAGATCTGTACACTATCAGATTTTCAGGTGATCTCTTTAAGTAGATTAAACATTTTTATACTGAGGTAAAAATATACTCAAGAATGAACTTCTATAGATATGTGAACTTGAAACTTCTTTATAAAACTATGTTAATATGACATTATATTTGATGTTTGATGATGTGAACCTGAAGATTTAATCAAAATTTTGAGAGTAGTACAACATTGTCACTTTATTTTAAAAGACATAAAATCAATGCTGCTAATTACTATATCCTTTTCCTTATTCAACATTATCACTTTGTTTTGGAAGACATAAAATCAATGTGCTTAATTACTGAATCTTCTCCCTTATTTTGATTTATTATTTTTATTATTACATATTTATATTTTCTTTGAGCATATTTGTTGTACTTTTTTTTTATTTATTGTTTCTTATTCATTCTAATAAAAGGCTACTTACATCTAATGATACTAAGTTTTCACAATTTATATTGTTGGTTCAGTTTTGTTTCAGGATTTGATTGTGTTGAAGTTTTCTCCCATCAAGATTTCAAATTTTACTTCTCCTCTTGATCTCTCATTAGATCACAAAATATGATCCATACATTAAAACAATCAAGTTCAAAAACAGTACTGAAAAATTGTTATCTATTTCCTCTTCCCAATCAAATTAAATGATACAATTTCATTCTACCCATTTAAAAAAAAAAAATGTTTTCCTTGCATATTCATATAAATCCATAGCTCCAAAACCAAATCTTTCAATGAAACTGAAAAAATTTAATAGCCATAGCTCCAAAACTGGAACCTCTTCCTGCGATCATATGCAAGCAAAACCGACAAAGCCAGCCAAACAATACTCACATAAACCCCAAAATATCCACTTTATATACCCAAAAAAATCCTAACAAGATAACCCCAAATATTTCAATTAAAAATCCGAAAAATACTAATCCTAACATTTATTTTAGCGAGAAACCTGTCAAATATCCTAGAATGAAATGAAGATAACCCATTTAACACTAAAGATCTGAAGGAGAAAACCCCCATATGATACAAAAGATCCAGCGTAAAGCAATCATCGAATCCCATTAACCACAAGTAAAACAGAAAATTTAAGATTCATTTACGGTACTCAGAAGCCAAGCGTAACTAGGGTATATCATACCAAACCCTCGAATTCTCAAAGAGCTTGTCATGAGTTAGCTTTCTCATCACCGCACCGGACTACCATGACTATAAAATTATAAATCAAACACGAAACAGACAAATAATCAAAAAAGAAGCCTGCAAATACAACCTTAAAACTCAGTGACCATGGCCGCATAGTTTGCTCTCATCTGATCCCGCTCAAGATGAATCGCAGAGGAAAAGATAGGCGCATAAGAGGTTATATAAGGAAACTTCAGATTAGGGTTTGGGAACTTTCTTTAAAAATCGTTTTTGACTTGCCAACTTATAAAAACCCTTTTCGGCCTAATTCCATAAACCTAATTACATAATTTATATTAGAATCCGCTATGCATCATGATTTTCTTTTTCAAATTGGATTATTATCGGAAAAGCAGGATCTAGGTCTAAATTTAATTTTTTAAATGTCTTGTTTAATTTATTTTGGCTAGTCAACTTATCTAGAAATTATTTGTGAAGGTGGTGGTCTTATAAATAATGTTTTTTTTTTTTTCTTTATTTTTAAACATTCATTTTAAATTTGTATTTATAGAATTAATGATGATTTGTGTAGTTAAAAATTGAAAATAAATAATTGGAAGCACTGGCATAACAAATAGGGAAAGATTTCAAATTATCCTTTTCCTAATTTTTTTTTTGCATGGGAACACTCCAATTGCTTAAATTTAAGCAATCGCATGAGAACATGGTTAGATTGCAAAGTTGAATTTTGTAAAGGAGAAAATTCTTGTTTTTTACTTTTTAAAAAAAAAAACATTATGAATAGGTATAGTATCTATATTAATTTAAAAGATAATCATACATATTCGCAAAAAAAAAGCTGGGTGGTAAGAAGGCACACCTCGAAAGTCACATTGGCTACACCTGGAAAACTAGAGTCACGTGGGTAGAGCCTAGAAAGCAGGAAATATTACAAACACATAAAAATAAAAGGTCATCAAATAGCCATGACAGTGCTAACAAAGGGTGACGGGTCCCTATCATTTGATTTCCCCCATACATCAGCGAGGTCTGGAGTGACATCAAGGGGAGCCCAACCATCATCATCATTTTCAACATCTTTATCTTTGTCTTTACGACGGGGACAAATCGCCAAATCCAACCGCAAGAGCCACTTAGAAGTATCAAAAGGCCAACCAAAATCGCCTCCAAGAGTATTAGTAGAAGACCACCCAGAAGTGCCACCTACACCCCTTGTCGCTCCTCTAGAAGGCCACCCAAAAGTGCCACCTCCACCCCCTGTCGCTCCTCTAGAAGGCCACCCCAGGTCAACCTACAAAGGAGGAAAGGGTGACCGCCAATGAGGGTGAGAGCCGCAATGAGGAGGAGCCCAAGAATGAGGGTGACAATCCCTAGCAGAGCCATTTCGTCGTCGGCCCCGCGAAGGTGACTGACCCTAAGAAGAAGTGGGTGAGGGAGGCACGTGCACCACAGTACAAGGGGCATTGCCCTAGTGGTCCAAAAGCTCTTGAAGGTGAGAAACTTCAAGCATAACTTTGTTAGCTTGTACTTGAATCTACAAAACAACATTAGAACAAATAATCACTTTAGAATATAAAAAAAAAAATTATCAACTTGGCTATGAGAAAATATGTAGGCATTTCTATCTTTCCAAGTACTGAAAAGGATTTCCACCCTAAAAGTGTGTCAAATCTGAGTATACTTTGCAGGGAGCCTAGGAGAGTCTCCTAGCAAAACCATATGCCAGAAGAAGGGCTCTGGCCAAAATGGGCAAAAGAAGTCATGAATCCAATTCCATAGCTATTGAGCTCTAGTACAGAACCAGAAGAGGTGCTTAAATGACCCAGCCTGCCCATAAAAAGGGAAACAAGAGTTTTGGACCCCAAAGTGAACAAGTCGAGACCCCACTAGTAAGCCTTGGAAAAGTGTAACATACTAACCCTTCCATAAAGTTATTTTATTTTATTTTACACCAAACAAGTAAAGGTGACGAGTAATAAAGACATTGTAATAAAAAAAATCTTTTCTTTTATTGATAATTTCCAAACAAGATACAAACATATTCCATCATGTATTCCTTTTCTTTTCAAATATACATCAAAGTAAGAAAGCATAAAAATACATACATAGCACATGGAGCTTTTGAAACAAATAGTAGTAATATGGTTCAGGATCCTTCCTTTCAAATCTTGGTTCTTTGGTCACCTATTGTAGAGGAGAAGCATCACTTAGGTGCTTTTCTTCCAACCACAAACTCTTAATGTGGTCCCCCACACATCTATCTTTTAATAGATGGGCCTTCCTTTCAATGAAGAGATTGGTAGAGTAATCAATAACGATAACCAAATAAGCATAGTGTTGTGTCCTACATAACTAGATCCTTTACTAACACGACATTCTCAAACTAGTTTGTAATACAGGATCATAGTGAACTGACAGTGTAATCTCAAGCATCACACAATTTAATGGAGTCTCATACATTGCACTACTTTGTCCAGAGTGTTCTCACTTGATATTTTGCATGAAGTCATCTATCACATACACTATTTAGGGTCAATTTGACTTAAGGCTATCTTACACTATGCATAGGGATTGTCCTTCAATGGATAATTTGTATCCCAGACTAACCTACAACATACTAAACTACTAGAAATGAATCTACTTAACAAGTAAGTACACAAGTTCCCTCCCATACTGGAATTCTATCCTAGGAGTAACACAAGATTTTTTGAGTTAAACTAATAATGTATCTAGTTGAACTTCAAGTGACTCTTGCATTCATTCAATCCTACTAAGTAATAACTAATGCAAACAACATTCTCCTATTATGGAGATCTTACAAACATTGTATAACATAGCTAGAATACATCATTTTCCTTTCTCATAAGACAAACATAATCAATTCCTATGCACAGATAGAAAATATGTTTCAAGCAACATACTAATTCTTGCAAATAATAAGAAGAAGAATATCCCATGCCTGTTATCACTTTTCCCAAAACGATGATAGTGCAACCTTCTCCTAAAGCTCAATTCAACTTCACAAATCAATTCTCACTCCCTCTCTTGTTGAAAGCACACTTCTCTTAGAAATAAGCAATTCTTCCTCACAAAGTTCACTCTTTTTCTCACTAAGAAATCAAGTAATAATAAACCGGTAAAACATAGATGTAATAACCAGCAAAAGACGTAATCCTTTGGTATGATACGCCTCTTTCTCAATGGCAATAATGAACTCACAAAAATGAATAATGGTTGCAAATAATGTTCACTCCAAAATGGCAGGAATGAAACATAAGATGTTGCACAAGGTAATGCCAAAATGATGAATAAGACAACACAAGAGATAGTGTGTTTCAAGAGAGTTGGGCGGCTATTTAGCAACTAGCCTCAAAACTCCCTACAATCATGGCATGTGAATCGACACCACTCCCATTTTGAATTATTTAGCTTGGAGGTGGTGCCAACTCAAGCCTGTACTTAGCACAAAAGCATGATGAATTGACTCCCAAATTGCCAACATTCAAAAAGACTATTTCAAATGCACATGGGAAATTCGTATTTCTCTCAAAATTTGCCATCTACAGGAAATTGATAACAAAGGTGGCACCAAACTGGTTTAATGGCACAATTTCCAGGTGAAAGGAATTTGTCAATGATGAAGAATCGACACATAACCTGAATCGACTTCTTCCTGGGTTGAGTCAACTTAAAAACATTAACTGTGTTGTATTAAGTCAAGCTTCATACTTCAAATATCAACTTGGTCAAAGCCATAAAGTTTAAGACACATTTCATTGATTTATCCATGCGTATTACATAGCAGGTGTTGTGCGATTTCCACAGAGCCATGACGATTCAAAATTCAAGTTTCATCATTTTAAACTATATTGACATATATAAGCCAAAGTTTAAATATGTTTAATAGATGACAATATCAAATCGACTCTTTATGCAATCAAAAATAATTTGATTTCCAATGTTGAGAATAATATGTAATATATATATATATATTTAAATACCTCAATATAAATATATGTGTGTGTGTGTGTATTAATATAACTTTTATATATATATATATATATATATATATATATATATATATATATATTGTTAAATATATATCATGAGCCAGTGATCATACATTCGATATATAATATATATTTACATATATATATATATTGTTAAATATATATATACCTGTATATACCTCTATGTACACATATGTGTAGGTATACCATATTGATGCATCTGTATGAGCATATCCATTTGCCAACGTACACTTGTATCAATATGCATATACCTATGGATACATGTATCTACTATGCATATGTATATGTGTCCACATTTGATTCACTTACAACTATTTATGTTACCATCATATTGATAGGTGTGTACGTGTGGTATATCTATACATATGCATATACGTGTCGTTAGATCCTCCTGACATGCATTTGCATACATATAAACATACTTCCACCTACATCCCACCTATCCATATGATCGTAATAACACAAGAATGATCTCATAAACCAAATAGATAAATATCACTTACAAATGCATGCAAAAGTAAACAAGACTCCTAATGCAAACATATAAGCTATGGATGACTTACCTACAACCCACTCAAACTGACTTAGTTCACTCAATCTAAAATGGTGTGTGTATGCTCAGATAGTTTACTTTACTGGTTACCTGACCAAGATCTTCTCCTGAGTGATACTTCCCCTCCACCTGGAGGAATGGAACACATACCTACATCCACTAACACTTGCTCACATTAGTCAAGTGTTCATAACATATGTGTTGATGGGTGTTTTTGCACCTTCTCAACACATCCAACACACAAGTATGCTACCTCTCTTGAAAGGTAAAAATCTGCAAACAAATTCCAAATTACTACCTCAAGGTCTCTCGAGTGTCAAGTCATGACAATGCTTGGAATAGTTCAATTGGTTGATGTGATTTGTTGGTAATCACAAGGTGGCCTTTATGGTTTACATAGCATGGAAAGTTGGGCATGCAAATGGAGTTTCAAGAGTACTAGAGATGAATGAACAGTGGTTGTCCACTCAAAACAACAAGCTAAAACTCACCATGTACATCAGATTTAGAATTGTGGTGATGCTTGAGATCCAACTCTAACAAAAGACTATAAGAAATAGAAAAAGGGGAAGGGTAAGAGAAGTTCTAATCCTAATCCATGAATGAACAGTGACAATGGAGACTACTACAATAGAAAAACTTCCTAAACTAGGTTTTACATGACCAAGAGGAGCCTACAACTACACAAACCAGTGCAATCTCCTAAGGTCTACAAATTTTCAGATTGCACATGCACATCATGAACATACAATTGAACTAAGTTGCAGCAATGAAATAAAGAAGCCTAGGCTAACTTTACACAATAGCTTGTCATCAACAAGTGCCAAAAGTATGGGCTAGAAATTCATCAAATACTATAACAACAAACACCATTATCACATCCATTCAAGAAACTACAACTAAAACTAATATGGAAGTTGAACCATGCGTGCATAATGAACAAACTCAAAAGAAACATCCATAGAATCATGCAATGCTTCTCTCTAGTGCTGCAAAATGCCCTTTACACTAGTTCTCCAACCATTTACAAATGAGGGGCAAGCCCTTATTTATAGTTTTCCAAAGCCCAAATGAATGGCCAGGATTAATTTACTTTGTGTGGCCCAAATTCAATACAAGTTAGGGTTTCACCTACCCCCAATATTTCACAATTTAAAATACATTCTTGTCTTTTTCCCTATTTTGTCCTATAGTGATCTTGGCACTATAGCAGTTTTGTCTTGTAGTGACTGCCTTCCCTATTGTAGTTGAAACTGCTAAAGGTTTCCCTTTGTTTGATATGTTAGCAGCATTCTTGCAACCAATCAAGTACATTCTTTTTGCAGATTGGTGCTTCTAAGAAGTATATATGTTGCTCTTGATTTGGATGGATAGCTCCTGACAATCATCATCACCTGGTGGAAAATAAAATAGCTCCTTCTTGTTCCTTTCAAGGTCACCCTTTGCAGTTTTGTCATTGACTTCCTTCGCATGCATTCATATGTTGGTTAGTCCTTCATTGTTTATGCAGACATTCTTTTTCTCTTTTCCTCTAGGGCTCTTGTGAGCTTCTTCGATGGCCCCTCAGTAGGTTCCATAAATCTTGCACCCAAAGACATAGTAAGTGCTCCTACATATAGAGGCAGTAAATACTAGTTAAATCCTACAAATTCATTGTTAGATGTATCCATATACCTTCAAAAGATCATAATATCCATTCTAGTTTACCATTTGAAGCTCATTTGGGCAATTTGCAAGAATGCGAGCTTGGCAATGCGAGTTTCCCCTAGGCTAGAAGTTGTTCGAAGCAGCTAGGAGTAGGACGACGCTGAGACCGGAAGACCCGCAAGTAGCCACCTATAGCAAAAAGTTATGCATGGTGAACTTGGAAATCAAATTCAACGTGAGGCACTTTGGCATGTGCAAAAATCAATTGTAAGGCACTTGAAGTTACCACCTGTTAAGCTTGATGCAATTGCGAGTTTGAGGCATGCAGGTGTAGGAAGGTCAAAGGATGATTGGAGTCTTTACCGTTAAGCAAAAAAATTTAGAGCACGATGACCCACAGGCAAAAGTCTTCATTGCAAGACCTACGAGTACCTCAAACGCTAAGGGCTACTTGTGAAAGTTGAACCAATTTAGGAGATGTGGGAGGGAGCTACTAGGCCACCATCGTATGTTCATCGTTAGGAATGGCATTAGAGGGATGATAGCCCGCAAGGGAGTTCCATGGATGGTGATGGAGGGACCGTGACCTGCAAGGAAGTTCTTGTGGATGGTGACAGAGGGACAACAACCTGCAAGGAAGTTCCCATAGACGACGACGAAGGGATGGCAACCTGCAAGGAAGTTCTCGCGGATAGTGATAGAGGGATGGTGGTTCGCAAGGAAGTTCTCATGGACAGCGACAAAGGGATGGTGGCCTGCAAGGAAGTTCCCACGGATGACGGCCCTCAAGGAAGTTCCTACAGATGGCGATGAAGGGACGATGGCCCGAAAGGCAATCTCGCAACTTCACAAAACTTAGTAAATTTAAGATTTTTCAATTTTAGCACATGGGAAAATGGGTAGAAAGAGCACCAAGACATATTTTCTTAAGATTTGACTCATTTTGAAAAATGCAAAAATTTGGAATATAGAAGCTGGAGGGTCCATCACCCTTTTGTAACGACATTGCTCAAACGGACTTCCATAGTGAAATTTTTGCAATGTCTAAACACATGGAAAATTTGATGCAAACCCCTTTAGGCATGTGAAGACACTCATTTTATGGGCCCTAGATGATGAAAACTTGAATTTTGCACCCTTTTTGGAAATGTGGAGATTTGGAAGGGGGAAGCTAAAGGGTCCACTGCTCTTTAAAAATGACAATGAGCACACAACAGCTCGCAAAGGAATTTTTGTGGATGGTGACAGAGGGATGGTTGTCCAAAAAGGAATTCCCATGAATGACAATAGAGAGATGGCGGCCTGCAAGGAAATTCCCATGGATGGCGATGAAGGGACAACAACTCGCAAGGAAATTCCCATGGATGGCGATGGAGGGACGACGACCCGCAAGGAAATTTTTGTAACTTCCTAAAACTCAACAAAACCTTGGTAGTTCACTTAGGAATCATAGAAACATCCCAAATCCATAGGCAACTTGTCCCCAAAGTCAAAAAATAAAGGAAAAAGCAAAGCAAGCGAGTAGGGACCAAGTCAGCAGGGGCAAGGCAAAAAGTGGAAAAAAGAAGGGGGAGAATTTTGTTTCTCTCTCAAATTTGAATGCCTCATGTAAAATGAAGGGCAGGGAGCAATGTTTATAGGCCAATTTCCATTAATGGCGTGCATTTATTTCTTGTACAATGGACCTGAGTTAGGTGAGATGTGAAACCCACGTCCGTTTGGATGCTTGGTCAAGGCTCAGACAGAGAAACTAAGTGTGGAGCCTGCCATGTGGGTGGAAGTCAAGGGCCGACCATTGCTTGGAAATGAAATGGAAGTAGAAACCCACATGAGGCGACCCATAGTCGCGGGTCTGCGATACCTAATGGACTCAACGACGAAGGTGAATGCGAGGTCCGCCATGTGGGCAGACATTGAGGCTTGATTGCAGACAAATGGCAGGGTGCAATGACAAACAACATGAGGAGACTCATGATTGTGGGTCCATGAGGCCTAATAGACACTGGGGCGATAAGCAAAGGGAAACCCATAGGACCCAGCCTGCAAGGGCAAATGACTTGGTGAAATTCAGGTGGGTGAATTTGGCTAATGTGAAATTTGATCATTCTAAGGCATGCGATCCACTTGGACTCTAGGACGAGGGCACACAAAGCGAGGCGGGAGTAAAAATGATCCATCAGGAGTAGGAACGGGTCATCAGGAGCGAAAAAGAGGGGGTCCCTACCTTTGGCAAGGCGTGTGTGCAAAATATTCACAACAAATGGCGACTCATTGGGGAAATGCTCCAGATCATTTCAATGAAAAACTGGAATCACAAACCTAGAATCTTTGGTTTTGACCTTCACACTAGGAAAAACAAACTAGACGCTCGACCAAAGGACCAAAACCACTAGTCAACCCAACCTTTAGTATGCTGAAAATCCAAGTGTGTGCATATGTTTTAATTCCCATCCTTAAGTTGCTACAAGAACCTAAGCTCCATTAAGTTAAGCTACATAGTTTATTCTAACTCTAAAAGCATCCTGGACATTGCCTTGTTGCCAGTCAGGCGTCAATAGCCCCGTTGAGGTTGTCATTGTGATTCTCCCAAACATTGCTCTACTGTCGCCCAGGCGTCCATAGCCCTGGTAGAGTTATTCGTATCCTTCTGAAAGTTGAATTTTCTTTTCGATTTCAGTGTTTTCTTTCTTTTCTTTTGCTTATTTCTCATGATTTTTCTTTTCTCTTCTTTTCATTTCAACTCACAAGTAGTGAATCTCACACTCAGGGCTGAGAATCATAGTGGCGTTGAAGTAGAATTTTAGATTTTTCACTTAACTAGACTTTGCAAAAGGACCTACAACAACCGTCAGATTCTTAATGTGTGTAAGAAATATGAGATTTCAGAATACATTAGGAATCAGACCAACCAACAACTTATCCTCTTTGAGTCAAACATCCAGGTCACTTGATGCTAATAGAAGACCCTCACCATCCACTCTGAAAACTTGATTAGAGTTTCTCAAAGAAATATATAAAAAAGCCCAGGCAATAAAATGATCGTTGCATGTACAGACGTACCCAACAGAAGGTAGAGGGACTTTGAGCAAGGTAGTAGCAAAGCGGAAGCAGACGAAAAGCAAACGGAAAGCAAACACCTACACTAACCAAAGTGGGAAAGTGAAAGCAAACAACACGAAAAATACCCTAAAGCAAACAACCTATGACAAACCAACTAACCCAACAAAAGTAGGAAAGCAGGACTATATACACGAAGCCTACACTACCTAAAAACAACTATTTACAAAGATATTTACAAAGGACCATGTTCATGAAATACAAACCAACATTTACACCTATTGGATTTCGTAATGCATGCACAAGTAGAAGGGAAATCACTACAATTCTAAGCCATGCAGACTCATCCTTATATTCAGAAAAATGAAGTTTAATGATGCAACATTCAAACTCAATAACACATTCAAGAAGAATCAACAGCTGAGGTGACTCGTGAAACCCATGGTCAATCCATAAACAAGTCTATCTCCCCTCATTCCCATAATCAAAATGATAAATGAAGTTGTAAGTATTCATAGGAGTGAGGAAACATAAAACCTAGATGTCTCCATGCAAAGGTGGCAACGTTTAACCTTCAGTCATTGCATTGGTAGCCTCAAGTGGATGCAATGGATGGTGCAACATCCTTCTTGTATTACAAATCTGTAGATCACAATCAAATTGATTAGGTGGTACACATTGTGAAGAAAAAATTTCAAATGTAAGGAACCTTGTACCTAATCTCAAGCTTGCATAAGGTTGGGAGAATGAGGCAACAAACACCTCTTCCAAGCTACCAGTGGGATCCACAGCCTCTATTGGTTGTTCTTCGATGAAATATACTTCGTCTCGTCTATCCTCCATAGTCCAATACTCTACTTGATTGTTGTCCTCATAATGCAACATGTTGTCCCATCTCGTTTCCCTCACATTGATCTCAATTTTATGATGTTCCATGTCATAAAAACATTACATGGACGAATTTGTCCTATTGCATCTCTTTGAATGTGAAAGAGGATCAACCCTTGTCAAGGTGATTGGGCTCCTAGTTACATCTTGCAGTTGGCCAAGTATGTCATACTTGTTGGCAACCATCAAAACACCCCCACCTTTGTCTTCTTCTCTTTGCAGTTGATGTATCTCTCCATGACATTCACTTGTTTCCTCTAGTTCACTATTGTTGTAGATGGAGAAGGAGTTCCTCTTCCAGTCCAGGAGCTCTAATGCTTTGTCGTTTGGAGGTTCAGGGAGCATATCTTCGTCACCACTATCTTCTGAAATGTGCTCTTCTTCAGTGTTGGCATACCTCTAGAGTATAGCTCCCAATGAAAAAAAGTCATCAATGAGGGCACCTCGTCGAGGGGGCCAAGATTTACTATGTGATTTCCCTCCAAGGATTCCCCATAAAGCTTGTCATCTATGGTGTATAAATGCACTTCAAGAGGGAAAGGTTCTTGATGTTTGATAGACAACATTTCTATTTGCTCTGCTTCATCGTTTAAAGGCTCAGGACTATGTTGTTCCTCTTCCATTATTGTCCCAACACCTTCTTAAGGACTAATTTTAGCTAAGTTGTCACTTATTTCTGGATCTTGGTCTTCTAGTTCAATCCTTGAAGCAAATGTAGGAAGCAATGCACTTGGATGCCTCACTTGTTCTTTAACTTGCTTAATGGCCTCTTGGCATAGTTCACACGTGAACTCAGAATGCATTGAATCATGGAGCCTACACCAACTTGGCAGCAACAACACCTCCAAATCCACTTGGTGTCTTAGCTCTAACCAATCCCTTGTGAGTCTTGACACGAGCTCATTATATCTTTCCACCACCAGATCCTCATCATCACTTGGGAAGGAAGTCTGATGGTAAACAACCGTGACCCGTGGTTGTTCCCACTCCTCTAAACCTTCATTTTCAGATGCTTGATCATTGTAATTCATGAAGGAAAGGTCTTCTAGTCTTATTTCATTTATACTCTTATCATCATTTTCTATTGTCCCAAGGTTGTCAGTCTCTTCCTGTTTCTATTCTTCAGTAGTTGTGCCAGTTGTCTCAGCATATGTTGCTACCAACTTTGTTAATTCATCTTCAATTGCCAACGACTCCCCTTCTTGAGTGGAGGACTACTCTTTACTAATGGAAAAAAGGCTTTCTAATTTTTTTCTAGCTGAACCTTCATCAATACTTCTTGTTGTCCCAAGGAAACCTGCTCCTTCCTCTTGATCTTCAGCATCTATATTTGTTGTCCCAACACTTACTTCGGTGGAGCTTCTTGGTTCAACTTCATTGTGCTATCCTCCAAATGTTGAAAACCCTTCCACCTCATGGGATGACCCCTCTTCATTGAGAGTTGGCTGCTCTAACTTGTCCAAACCGACCTTGACTTGAATGATGATGTTTGTACATGATGGACAAGTAAATTCTGAGTGAGGTGCATTATGAAATATGCACCAACTAGACATTAGTACCTCCTTTAATCTTCGCCCATCCTTGTTGTTCAAGTGTTCTTAAATTATCTCTTTGAAGGCTTTAGCTGCCATGTTGACGAATTCTTCCTCTGGGTCTGGCAGAGCCAAGGGTTGGTATATTTCCCAAAAGGGAATTTCTCCTTGTAAGACCCTTTCAATTCTGTTCAAGAATGTCAAACATCCCAATTTGTTATATCTATGAGTGCCATGGATTCTACAATTATTTGTCAATGCAAAGTGTTGCAATGGCTTATTTAATCTCCTATTTAAATATGCATGTAGCTGAGTGATGCTGATTTTAAATGTTGTTCCATTTCAGCTCAACTCTTGTTTGTCTTCAATTTTTTTTTTTTTTTGAAATTTCCAACATATAATGAGATCTCCCTATCTCATATTTTACTTGAATTTGTATTCAACTTCCAACTTTGTAGCCTTGTGTTCAGCCATGCCCTCTTTCTAGTGCTAGTTCTATTGATGGGTGTTTTTGCACCTTCTCAACATAGGCAACACACAAGTATGCTACCTCTCTTGAAAGGTAGAAATTTGCAAACAAGTTCTAGATTACTACCCCAAGGTCTCTTGGGTGTCAGGTCATGACAATGCTTGGAATAGTTTAGTTGGTTGATGTGATTTGCTGGTAATCATAGGGTGGCCTTTATGGTTTACAAAGCATGGGAAGTTGGGCCTACTAATGGAGTTTCAAGAGTGTTAGAGATGAATGAACAGTGGTTGTCCACTTAAAACAACAAGCTAAAAATCACCATGTACATCAATTTTAGCATTGTGGTGATGCTTGAGATTCGACTCTAACAAAAGACTATAAGAAATAGCAAAAGTGGAAGGGTAAGAGAAGTTGTTCTAATCCTAATCCACGAATGAACAGTGAAAATGGAGGCTACTACAATAGAAAAAATTTCTAAACTAGGTTTTACTTGACTAAGAGAAGCCTACAAC